>CM043884.1:17504535-17808342 GCA_024034495.1 Camelina laxa
AATAGTTAATAACTTGGTGATGCATGTTTCATGTTTGAGTTCTACTTCTATTTTGTTCTCAGGTATCTCCTTGTATCCCCTGAAGATCAGATATCTCTCTACTACGAACCTCATTGTGTATGCAACATGGAACTTCTGAAGAATGAAAGAGCCGACATTGTAATCACACCGGTCATCAAACAACTTCTCCCACGATTTACTCTTGTGTCTGGCCAAGAAGACGCTGTCCAGCTCGCCAAACTCTTGAAAGCCAAGTAAATAATCATCTTATCTTTTCCCCCATTATAGATCATGTAGTCTTAAGAAAATGAATCAACACTCTCTTGCTTTTTGTAGTTATCAATCGGGTTTTTGTTGAACATTTAGGTTTGTTGTGCCGATGCAAAATGGTGAGCTTGAAGCAAAGGGACTTTTAGCTAACAAAATGGTGCAGCTTTCGTAAACCCCCAAAAAATAATGAAATCCAAGCTAAATATTGGTTCCATCTGGCTCAATGGTGATAATGTTTGATTTTTGGATGCAGGAATTATTGTTGATAGAGCTCCCAAATGCTCAAGTGTTGGACCCTATATAGCAGGCGTGCCTCTGGAGATCTTGCTCGATCTTTAGAAGTTTAAAATCCCCTATATATTAATAGAGAAGTACACTTGAGAAAAAAGTTGATGTGTCAGTTACATAGCTCATGACATTTTCAAATAACCCTCGAAACATCTACTTATTTACAACTACATGCCATTGTATTTATAAAAAAAAAAAAAAAACTATAATTCTCTCCTCTCACCTCATTATTATTTGCATATATATCATTGACATATATAAGACAATGTTCTTTTCTATAAGTTTTTTAAAATGAAAAATTTAATCAACAATTAAAATCCAGAAATGTATTTAATTATCAATTTTATAACATATTTAATTATTATAAATAAATTACATTTCACAAACAATAAAAAAATTATTCATTTATTTACCACTTTTATACATTTTCTCATTGCATTTTTTAAACTTATGATTAGTTTAAATCAAATCGATTAGTCTAAAAGGTATTTTTTTATCTATTTAATGGTATAGTGATGTAGATGATAATGTGAACCATAAAATATGTGAATTTGATTTTTAGAAACACAAAAACACATCAAAAATTTATACACCACCTTAAAATTCTTTTCAAAGTTCAAATATTTCACGGGTAAAACGTATTTTACCAAAAATAAACACAAATTTGAATAAACAAAAAAAAATTTTACTTACATATTTTGTTTTACACAAAATAAATCTTAAATTTCAAATAATAATCTTAAAAAAAACGGTACTGCTTGAGTATTTGTACTTCCATAAGCAAACATTGCATCTTACATACTTACTTGATTATTATGTCTTTCATTTTGTGGAGGTTAGTGATATAGCTGGCTATGAGAAGCAGGTGGATTGAAAATCCTAGTTGATCCGATCGATTCTTATGGCTAACTTGGCTTTTGGAATCCCATGGTTTTATACTTTTTGAAAGTTATTAACCACGTTTTTGTTACATAAAATTTATACATCACGTACTTAAACTAAAGAAGCTAAGTGATCATATATATTGTTTAATATTTTGAAACCTAAATTGTAAGCAAACCAAGTTAGATTCTCTGAAGAAATTTGAAAGTAGGTAACCAACGAAAAGATGGGAAAACTAATCAATTGCTATTTTAAACAAAATAATATTAAATTAGGTGATATCTCATGATATATACATCACCGATTAATATTTTTTCTAAAATTATAATATAGTAATAAAAATAATTGTTATATTTCTTTTAAAAAACTATTTGTTTGAGAGAGTATTTATTTTTGATATTGCAGTTTTTTGGTAAATCGACATAAACATTTTTGAAAACTAATTATTTTGCAATGTTATAGTATTTTAATTTATTTGATGTATATTACAGTTTTATATTGTTTGTTGGTTGTATTTGCATCATCGTTTTGTGAAATATTTTTAATTAGTAATTATAATATTGTAACTGTGAGAAAATAAATTTTATTAATTTATTAACTGCATAAATTTAGTGTTACCAACTCGCCGTTGTGGAACATTAAACACATACATTTTTTCTTCATAGATTGAGTAATATATATTCATTAAAATAAAATCAAATTACAACATATGCAGAAAAATTCTACATATTTATGAATCATATGGATTATATGATAATTCAAAACAATTTGTAAATAAAAATAAAAATAAAGATGATAGGAGAATCATAATTTAAAATATTAACAAAATCTTCCAAATATAGTTATTAAAAATAGTATACTTAGATATAAAATCTTAGTTTTTAAATTCTAATAGTTTTACAATTTTTAAAAATTAGTTAGTAATTTTTGTACATAATTAATTTAGTGAGAGAAAGTAAAAAAAAAATGAAAACTAATAATTATTTCAAAGATTTTATTAGTCTAATATTTAAATTACATAACTACCTTTACTGAAAAATTAAACATTTGTAGACTAATGACATGACAATGTAATTTTTTACACTATATAAAGTTAAATTTATATTTGTATTTTTTAATTAATATAGTAGGATATTTGTTATAAACATTAAAATAAAAATAAAACGCAATTACTTGCAACTTAAAACCCAAAGCATCGCTGTTCTGATGAGAACGACTTAGTCAAAAGCATTATACAACATTATCATAACCCATTCATCGCTAGAATCATCACTATTAGTGCTCTCCTTTTCTTTAGTTTTAGTATCTGCTTTAATAGGTTTTCCATCTCCATCACTTTCCTTGGCATCCTCAGAATCATCTTCTGATGATATATCAAGTTTCTTCGCAGGTTCCTTCGAACTACTCTCTGCCTTGGCCTTTACGGAATCATCTGAAGAAGAGTTGCCAGATATCGACTCATCCTTGCTGTTTAAAGTAGCCTCAGAAAGAGGCTTCTCGGCACAACTTTTCCTCTCCAACTCCTGTAAAAGGCGAGCCGCATAAATACGTGTTTCCATCCACTCACGACGAGCCTTCTGCTCAGACTCAGAGAATGAGCAGAAAGTTTTCTTGGCCGGACGCTTCTTAGTCGTCTTAGCGTCAATTAAGATCGTAATCGTCTCTTTGTCCTCCTTTGTACACGAAAGAACGTCTCTCTTATCTTTCTTCAAAGGCTTTGTGGCCTTGAAAACATACTCGCACATGGAGGAGAAAAAAGAGAAAAGCGAAGTAATCACAGACTCGCCCATGGTGACGACAACAGAGAAAGAGACTCTCGGTTTTAGTAAAAAATAAATCCCTAGACAAGTGCTTTTTTTATATATACTAGTTAGTAGTTAGGAAATTCGATATATAGTAGGATATAGTAAGAATATATTCTTGCTGTCAAAATTTATTCTTTTTAAAAACTAGAAGATATTCTTGAAAAAAGTATATATATTTACTACATAATCTTTTTATAATAAAAAATAATGAATTGAAATCAATGATTCAAAAGATAAAAGCTATTTTAATTTTAACATTATATTTGAGGTAAAATTGTAACAACCAATGTAAATATAACGAAGATTGAGTCCGAGATTCCTGGAGGGAAATTCTCCATGTCAATCTTTCTTCCAATATAGGTTATTGATTGATCACTTTGTAACATTAAAATTTGAGTCAGCGACGCTTTGTCAGAAGTGTGAATATGTGATGGTAAGTTGTTTTTGCATCATTCACTGAATAAGCGGTGCAAGTTATTTTTGCAAGTTTTATTTTCAAATGGTTTGGTATATTTTCATCCTCAGGCCTTGATTGATAGTGTATATAATTGATCACTAGGTACTAACCCGCGGTAGACCGCGGGCTAAATATTTTATTTTAAAAAATACAGTGGTTTGTGATTGAAATTGTTAGTTTAGAATCTTTGGAATTTTTTTAATTTTTAAAATATTAATTTATGGAATGGATGACTCGATGATGGTTTGGTATAAAATAGACGGCTGTATTTATAGGGTGAAGGATGATTATTTTCTTATCTTCCCATTCTAGTGATATAGTTGTGAGTATTTTTTAAAAATATACGGTATTTGGTTTTTTTAAAGAGTATATTCTTCTTTTTAGTTATAGGAAGATAAAGATATTGTTAAAGGAATATCTTATGAGAAAAGATTTTGTTAAAGGATATTTTTTTGTTTAGATTGTTTGTTTATGTGTTTGATTTAGTTGGATTAATTATCTATGTAATCCCGCAATTGTGGTTGAGTACTCGAGTAGGAATTTTAATTTTAAATAAATAATTATTAATTACTAATTATCTTTTATAGTTTTTATTGTTTTAGATTTTATTTAAAATTTTCTAATGGCAATTACATGTAATTTCTTACACTTTTTAAGGTTACTTTTAATTTTGTACTTCTCAATTAATATAGTAGGATATAGATTTTAGAAAGTCAATCACGTTTTGTTTAGAAAGCGTAAAGGGAAGCATTTTCCAAGCATAATAGTTTTAAAGTTATTAAAATACAATTTTACCCTCATTAATCACCTAGAGTTTACTATATTTGTATATTTAAAATGTCTAATTTTGTAATTTTATGTCTAAATGCTAACAGCTGTACCAATCACATATCATTGTTAATAAATAATAACATACAGCTTATGCAGCTAATGATTCACTAACCGTTGTTCCAATCAAAGCCTTATAGTAACATTGGTAACTTAATCTGCATTGTTGCCGACTGATATCTTTTTCTTGTTTCTTTGGTTACCTACTTTCAAATTTCTTCAGAATCCCATCTGACTTAGTTGTATAATCGAATCTGATCTGAGTCTATTTTCTTACAACCTGTTATCGTCAACCCCTGTAATTCTTGTATATCGTCAGTTCCATGGCTAGACTATATATATAAAATCACAATCTTCTGTATTCCACTTCACCGCTTTGTAATTTCAGCTGATCATGCAATATCTAAAAAAATGTTTATACATCAATTATCAATCCTTGGTTGATAAAGCTCTGTTTTGCTAGGTCATCAATACAATACCAAGCAGCATCATAAAACCTTCCTCTCCCTCCACACAATATACGACCACCGACCACACCCTTCCAGTTACCCACAACCTGTGGAAGATATTACACACATATCAATAATTGCGTGACTAAACTCAAGAAAGACAAAGGCAAGTCTTTTGTCTTACCTCATCAAACCAAGTCCTCAAAAAGTTTCACCAAATACTGTCTCAGTGGGTGATGAACATAAAAGCGATAGTCAAAAACAGCAAGTTTGGTGAGGCTGTTCAGCAGACTAATCCTTGAATTTTCAATCAGCAATATCTTTGAGTCCAGTAGAGCTGCCTGCAAATCATCAGTAGACACTAGTTTTCAAGAAAAACACTTTGTATGGTATCCTGTTGTTAATTAGAATTCAGATTAGCAATGGACCTTGTCTTTGATCTCTGATTGCAGAAGCTCTAAAGACTCCAGCACTAGATCATCATCGCTGAGATTCTTAGAGTCAAACCTGGGATCCGATGATTCTCTGAGAACATCTTGTACTGCACACAAGAAAGTTTTTGCAGCGTCCCCTTGTTCACATATGTCGCATAGAAGAGACTTATATGTTTTCCCCTTATCTTTCTCAAGATTCCTTCTCCTATCATCTTCACTAATAAGGAACAACCTGACATCAGTAAGGGCTGTATCATGATCTAGGAGTTGCGACTTCTTTGCATATTTTGTTCCCAAAGTCCTACACGTGAACTGAACGGCTCTCAGAACAGCCACCCAAAGACCAAGATTGTGTGCTCTGATAGGTCTGGGAAAGTGAAAAGTCTTGTGTCTTGAAGAGTAGTCGGTTAACCAGGACATGAAGTCATCTCCACTAGCACGTGCCTTGGCGTAGTGAACATCAGGATCAAAAATATTGATTTTACCTTCATCATCATACCGAGTAACTTTGCAGTGCAGAAGTCTCTTATCCAGAAGCAGAGTTGAAAACGTAGAGTCAAAGTCGATCTTCTCTTTAAATCGAGTACCACCACAGAAACTTTCTACTGCTCTGCAAACCAGTTCACGACCATCATACCTTTCACACTTGATGTTTCTGAGAAAGGCCAGGATCTGATTGAGTTGTGGACATTCCAGAAAACAGATGAACTGAGGTGTTTCCCCTAGGCGACAACGAGTAAGAGTGTCTTGGGAAATTTCAAGTTTCTTGATGACAATATGCATCATCCTGTCTCGAATGCTGTATGAGAGAATTTTAGGGCCACACAAAGACAAGAGAAGCAATTGGATTTGCTTGAGTAACTCACTGCGTTCTTCATCAACAGCTAGAGGCCAATCTTTGGACCATCCATTCTCATATGCAAACGCTTGCACATCTGCGGGATGATTCTTGATCAGCTTTACGGCAGCTGCTGCATCCACTGGTTCCCATCCTCCAACCGATATTTTACTAGCCCAAACGTCACTTATCCTCTGGGGTATATCCATTGTTGCACAAGGCTTAAATTTTGCAGCATGTTCTTCTTCAAGATGATCGGTACATTGTTCTGGAGTAAAGAACCGTTTCAAACAAGTACGACAGATCCAGAGTTTCCACTTTCTGTGTTTCCTTGCGTAAGTGAGAACTTGCTCTAAAGCGTGTTGTCCTTCTTTCTTATCGTCATCGTCATCGCCATCGATGCTCTTGACATGAGTTTTAAGATCCGCTGTTGGAACTTTCATAAAGTTCCTTTTGGTCTCAACATTCAATCCCATCCAATACGACCTCAATGGGTTAACTCGAGATACAAGTGCACTGCAACTCGCCTCTTCCTCCTCATCTTCAACTTCGTATGGGTCCCCTGTTTGTTCGCCAACGCCAATCTGGGAAACAGCGATCTTTGCCTCTGCAGTTTCGATTATATACTCCAGTTCTTGAATGTCGCTGCTGAATACAGACGCAAAGTGCTCCAATTCAGGTTTCCTAATTTTAACTAAACCATCTTTTGCGTGGAACAGAGACTTCTTGTAATATAAAGCTGATCCAAGCAACTCAGCCATGTTGAACAGTGAAATTGCAGAATAAACTGAACCCATGTTAATTCTGGAAAAGCAATCTACAGAACCCAACAAGTACGAGAACTTTACATTGCTCTTCTCTGTTTCTTCAGCTAAGGACTTCAAGATCAAACCTTGAAAGAGATTAGCCTCTACCATGTCTTTTCTTTGAATGAAACTCCAATTTTCTTCAATCATTTCTAAACACTTGAGGTGATTACCTTCATAGTATGTATTCCTTACTTCTTCGATGAAAGACTCCATGTTCGTCGGAGAGAAGAGAATGATCTTTGCTTTTCTTGTTCCCTCCTATAGTCAGTCCTATTTCAAATGCGTGAGTTTTTTTATTTGTCTTCTAAAAAATAAATAAAAACAAGAGTTATTTTATGATAAAAATTCCAAACCAAACCAAACTTTTTGATTACGAACCGAAATTTTTTAATACAAATTTTGTTTATGAGATACAAAATTATCAATTATCCCATCTCTAATCAAAATGAAGACTGGAACTACGTTAAACTGAATCAAATTAACCAAAATTCACTCAAAGAATTAATATTCTTAAAAATATACAGATGTATTATGAAAAAATTATAATCTCAATTAAAATATTCTAAAAAATAAAATTCATTATTTCTAATATATTTATTTGACCAAAAATTAAAATAAATAAACAATTAACTTAGATTGTAAAGTTTTGTCACAATAATAATTTGACCCTGAATGGAATTTATGTCTAGAATCTAAGAAATCTAAAACGTTGAACACAATAGAAATAAAATAAACTTATATTATAAATTGGACCCATTCCAAAACTCGAATAATTCAAACTAAAAACCAACCAATTAACCAAATGTCCTTTGTACCCAAAGAAAATACTACTTCTTTTGAGTTATTAACAAGAAAGGTTATTTAGCATACATGAAACTTTCAAAAACTATGAGGATATAAATAAAGTTCTCAAAGACATTTGATTCAAAGTTCTCTTATGATATCGTCAAAACATGAATATAAAGTAAATGACAAAGAAAACAAAAATTATTATGTAATATAAAGTATAATCATAAACATGTTAAGTTACACAACGAATATAGAGCTTTGAAAACAAAAAGAACCAAAACCAAGATTTTCCTTGGAGCTTCCTTTCTTATGTTTGTGTGCATTTTAGCAGTCATGACCATTTTAACTCGCCCTCTACTCTGAGGCTCGAAGCTCATCTCATCTTGCACGACGAGCTCTGATTTTTTATTTTCTAAAGTGATTTCCTCAAAATTTTAATTATGTTAATAAAAACATGTTATAGAAGAAGGTTTTTCTCAAGCACGGTTCTGACGTATCTCTTTGGAGATGCAATGAGGGTGTTTATCAAGCACGGTTCTCGACTAAGGCTACTTGGAAGCTTCTCAGAGTTGCCCGTCCTATAATGGAGGAACACAAAGGGATTTGGTTCCCATATGCTACCCCCAAATACGCTTTCATCACTTGGCTAGTGGTAAAAAACATAATTGCAACAGGAGAAAGAATGCAGCACTGGCACCAATCGGCTAACACAAGTTGTATCTTCTGCAGCTATCCCATAGAATCCAGAGAACACCTTTTCTTTCAATGTCCCTATTCATCGCAGGTATGGGAAGCACTAATGAAAAAGTTTCTCTCTGAAAAATACATAAACCGTTGGCAAGAAGTCATGTCATTACTCTTAGGACCTGTTTTGGACAAGACCAGACAGAATACAATTGTTAGATTGTGGGCTTCCAACTTAAAACCAATTGGCAATGAGTGGAGAGACCTATATCTTATATATACTACTTAAGATCCTACTCCATTTCCAATGTGGGATATTGTATCCCTAATATTGTTCTGTTGCTGGGCTTCCAACTCAAAACCAATTGGCAATGAGTGGAAAGGCCCATATCTTATAAATACTACTTAAGATCCTACTCCACTTCCAATGTGGGATATTGTATCCCTAATAACAATACACTCTCTTTAGCAAGAGCGGAATGAACAGCGCCATGGAGAAACACCTTCCCCGGTTTCGAAGCTTGTCGCCCTCATTGATAAGAACATTCGAAACCGCCTGAGCACAATCAAGGATGATGGTGGTTCTAGCATCCAGCTATGGTTTGAAGCAAGATTCTATTAAGTTTAAAGCTCTTTTGTGTTGAAATGTTTTGAAACAATTTCTATTCGAAGCTTTGTAAAATGTTTATTTTTCTTTTGAATATAATTTAACATTAGATTCAGGAAAAAAACATGTTATAGAAGGTTTCTCTCTACAGCTTTTTTCAGAAGTTGGCTTTAATAATTAATTGCATTTTTACTGAACTTTTTTTGTATCATTAATAATATATCTAAAACTACAAACACATAGATATAGAACCAATAATATTATTAATGATTTTTAAAATGTTGTTTCCTAAAATCTTTATATATATAAAAAAAAAAATTAATGATAAACAGATATCTTGCTGATTGAAAATTTCAGGATAGGTTTACCGAAACAACTCACAAGCCTCGCTGTTTTCGATTACCGCTTCTATATCCACCAACCCCTCAGAATGTATTTGTTAGGTTGTTTGAGGACTAGGTTTAAGAATAGATGAAGAAGTGAAGCTGCTCGATCAGATTCTGTATAACGTTTTACAAACATAAGATCTGAATTTTCGATCTATACATTCAATCGTTAAGACTATAAAACTATATACGCATTTATTGTAAAAATGTTTTGTTTTACGAATAAAATTTAATATTCATGCAAAATATATATATATATATATAATTATAATGACAATAGGTATATAAAGAGATGGGGAAAATATAATTTTCGCAATATTTCAAAAGGAATATATCATTGCAAAAATATATAACTCTGAAAAGATAACTAATTATTCGTTAAAACATAAATAAATATAGCCTAACATAGCTTAAAGCATCCCCTATATAATAAAACGGAAGTACACAACCTTTTTTGTAGGCTATATAATTTTTATAAGTTGGTTACAAAATATGTTATAAACTAAATATAGATTGGTTACAAAAAAAGTTATATATTAATTGGTCAATCTGTGGTCTATATGAATACAATTAAGAATATCCCAAAGAATTTTCTTAAAGAGAATATTCTAATGATTTATACAATTTCCAAAATAAAATCTTTATTATTCCATATATTGATACAAAATATATACTGTTAGACATAAAAATATACTGATATGCGTAAAAAGGAATAAAATCTTGGCAATTTATCACACTTAATCGTGATTTCCGAGATCTTATTGTGTAGTTGAAAATAAAATTTTACCTAAACACGCGTCATATTAAAAAACTTTCATCAAACATGTTCAAAAATTAAAATAAAAACAAACAACAAACATAACCATTTCAAATACATAAAATTACAAAATAGATATTTTTTTTCAAGCCATCATGTTTAGCATATGATTTTTTACATAATGTTTTATTCAAAATACTTTTAAAAATAATCATATAAATTATATTTTATTATAAATTATAATATAAATAAAAATAATTTCAAACCGTGCTCTAGCATGGTCCTAATCTAGTCATTGTGTTATATAAGAGAACGACTTAATCAAAAGCAAAAACTAATTCTCCTATAAACAAGAGACAAATCTTTCTAGCTAGAATATACATAAGATAACTAATATTTTATAAACATATACAAATGTTTTTCACAAAGTACAATCTCAATTAAAATATATAAATTATTAACTTACATTCTAATTTTTGTCAAAATTATAATTTGATCTTGAATGAAGTTTGAAACCTTGAACAAATAGCTATAAAATAAAATTATATTTGGAATCGGACCAGTACTCTTAGATCCTAAAACATTCTAATTTTAAGAGTCATGGAAAGTAGTAATCCATTAGTATTGCCATATGAATTTTTGTCATATTTCCTAGTCTTAACAGGAATGCACGACTAATCTTCAACAATTTAAAAGAATGAGAAAGAGTGATATGAAGGGTTAAAAATTAGGGTTTTTGGCTGCTGACGTGGCAAGAGACAAAAAAGGCGATTTAGGGTTTTGGCTTTTTCCGCACGATACATGCCGCCGACGGCCTCTCCGACCCTAGGGGAGAAGGCTCCGGTGTTGGATGAGAGGGTATCTTCTCAGGAGGATGTTGGTTCTATAGACGAGGGTGTTTCACACTCAATGCAGGCTGCTGGGGAAGGGGTTAAGGAGAAAACTCAGGAGCCGAAGGTGGGCTCCAAATCGAAACGATCCTATGCCAATGTTGCTAGTAAACATGTTTTCACTAAGCAACCATTTGATGTAGTGGAAGTTGATGGTCAACAACGGGTCATTGTTCCGAAGGATGTCCTGCAGGGATCTAAACCTCTTTGGGAGGATTTCCTTCTAGGAAAATTTTTAAGCTCTAAGGCTCCTCATGTGGGTAAGATACATATGATCGTTAACAAAATCTGGCGGTTGGGAGATACATCCACGTTGATCGATGTTTTTGAAGTTAATGACACTACTGTGAAGTTTCGAATTCGGAATGACACTATGCGGCGTAGGGTTTTGAATCGTGGTATGTGGAACATTATGAATTTACCTATGGTCATTACGAAGTGGTCCCCGTGTGAGGAGGAAACTCAGCCTGCAATGAAAACAATTCCCCTCTGGGTTACTCTATCTGACGTTCCACACACACTGTTCACATAAGGGGTTGCAGTTTTTGGCTAGTGCTGTTGGTAACCCAATACGCCTCCACCCGTCAACTGACTCCTGTACTAGTTTTGATGTTGCAAAGGTTCAGGTTCATGCTGACCTGACAAAACCTTTACCCCAAGAGTATGTGTTCAAGGGAGAGGAAGAGGGCGAGCTTGATGCTGTCATTAGGTACTCTTATCCTTGGTTGCCGCCAAAGTGTGAGGTATGTGGTAAATGGGGGCATTTAAAAACGACGTGTTTAGCAATTTCAACCAGCTCTCCGCAGGGGAGCTCTCCCATACCCGTCTCTGTTCCTGCAGCAGTGACTTCGACCTCATCTCCTGTTCAAGTAACAGGGGTGGGGGAACCTAATGCCTCTGCTGTACCTTTAGTGAACTCCTCTGTGAAGAAGGTTGTAGGTGTTGAGGAGGAGTGGACAACGCCAAAAACAGTTCGTAGCCCGGGGAAGCAGAAGACTATTGAGTTGCAGTCTGACGGTCAATCGATTCTCTCCAATGCTTTCTCCGCTCTTAGTGATACGGGGGACGCAGAGGAGGCCGTTTCTGAGGATGGTAATGTTATGCAAGATGTCAGTGGAACGGTTCAGACAAATGTTCCGCACGATGAGGTGGGAACTGAGGATGGTGTGGTGGGAACTGGGGCGAGGGCTGGGGTGGATACACAGTTGGGGACCTCACAAATCCCTCCCCTGCGACCAGTCCTGCCTCGTGGTTCAAAAACTGCTCATAAAGTTATTTCGAATCCTTCTACGCAACTCCCTAATGTTCACCTTAGGGATCAAGGTAGGCGGACCTCTTCTAAGCGTCATTAATGTCGTGCTTCTTTTGGAATGTGCGCGGTTTAAACCGTACTTCGAAACATTCCGTTATAAAGGAGTGGGTAGGTGATCCAAATCTCCGGTTTGGCTGTTTGTTGGAGACGAGGGTTACAGAACGTAAGGCACAGTGGTTGGGTGCGAAGCTGTTTAGAGACTGGTCCGTTTTGTGTAATTACGAGCATCATGCTCGGGGGCGTATTTGGGTGTTGTGGCGGAGTAATGTGCGACTTACTCCGGTCTATAAAACCGAGCAACTTATAACCTGTTCAGTTAAGCTAGAGGAGGAGGAGGATGAATTTTTCTGTTCTTTCGTCTATGCTTCTAATTTGATGGAAGGGAGGAGAGTTCTATGGGATGACCTGCGGTGTCATATGGCCTCACCATTAATGAAGGATAAGCCTTGGATTATCTTTGGTGATTTTAATGAAACCTTAGGCATTGAGGAACATTCGCGGGGTGCAGAGGGTCCTGGTGTTACAGATGGTATGCAGGATTTTCAGTCGGTTGTGAATCACTGTTCTCTCTCTGATTTGGAGTCTCAAGGTCCTTTATTTACCTGGTGTAATAAGCGGGAGCATGATCTTATCTCCAAGAAAATAGATCGTGTCTTGGTCAGTGAAGCGTGGCTTCAAGTTTACCCACAGTCGTACAGTGTTTTTGAAGCAGGGGCTGTTCAGATCATTTACGGTGTAGGATCAATCTGTTGAGCCAAGGGACGAGCAGGCCGCGTCGTAAACCTTTTAAATTTCTCAACGCCCTGGTGGACATGTCTGACTTTAGACCACTGGTTGAGGAGTTTTGGGGTACCACGGAGCCAATCCGTATGTCTACATCTTCCCTTTTCCGATTTACTAAGAAGCTTAAAGCTCTCAAGCCTCAACTTAAGGCTTTGGCGAGAAATAAAGCTGGCCACTTGGTTCTGAAAGCTAAGGAGGCATACGCTCATCTATGTGAAACACAAGAATTCAATCTCCTTCATCCTTCTGCGGATGCTATGGAGAAGGAAAAAAGGGCTTATGATCGTTGGAGCTTCGTTGTTGGCCTTGAAGAGAAATATTTGAAACAGAAGTCAAAACTTCACTGGTTGAAAGTTGGAGATCAAAATAATAAAACGTTCCATCGGGCAGTTCAGGTTCGGGCAGCACAAAATGTGATACGTGAAATCCAAAGGCCGGATGGGACAACTGTTACTGATGAGGATGCTATACAACGAGAAGCAGAGCGTCATTTTAAGGAGTTTCTCCAGTTTAAGCCTACGGACTATGAGGGAGCTTCGATTGCAGAGTTGCAGGATTTACTGCCATATAGGTGTTCCTTGGAGGATGGGCAACACCTTATACGGCCGGTCTCAGCAGAGGAGATCAAGAAGGTACTCTTTGCTATGCCTTCGGATAAATCTCCAGGCCCTGATGGCTATACCTCTGAGTTTTTTAAGGCAGCATGGGACTTTCTTGGGGGGGAGTTTGTACTTGCAGTCCAATCCTTCTTTGATAAAGGTTTCCTGCCAAAAGGGGTTAACTCTACAATCCTTGCTCTGGTTCCAAAAAAGGTTGAGACTCGTGAAATGAAGGATTACCGTCCCATATCCTGTTGCAATGTACTTTATAAGGTGATCTCAAAGATCATAGCTAACCGTTTGAAGCTCCTCCTCCCAAAGTTTATTTCCGGGAACCAATCGGCTTTTGTCAGGAACCGTTTATTGATCGAGAATGTCCTCCTCGCTACGGAGCTGGTAAAAGACTACCATAAAGATTCAATTTCGAGCAGGTGTGCTATAAAAATCGATATTTCAAAGGCCTTTGACTCTGTCCAGTGGTCCTTCTTGAGGAATGTTCTGAGTTCTGTTGATTTGCCTCCTGCATTTGTGCATTGGATAATGCTTTGTGTGACAACAGCTTCCTTCTCAGTTCAAGTGAATGGTGAACTTGTGGGATTTTTTCAAAGTGCAAGGGGTTTGAGACAGGGGTGTTCACTCTCTCCATATTTATTTGTGATCATCATGGACGTTTTGTCGAAGATGCTAGATGCTGCAGTCGGGCATCAGTTCGGTTATCATCCAAAGTGTAAGAACCTTGGTGTTACCCATCTCTGTTTTGCAGACGACCTTATGGTTCTCTCTGATGGTAAGGTCCGTTCCATTGAAGGTATTGTGGGGATTTTTGATAGTTTTGCAAAACGGTCGGGATTAAAAATCAGTCTGGAGAAGTCCACGGTTTATCTTGGGGGACTCTCATCAACTGCTAGTCAGGAGATTCGAGACAGCTTTTGTTTTGAGGTTGGTCAATTGCCGGTTCGATACTTAGGTCTGCCATTGGTTACCAAACGTCTATCTCTCTCGGACTGTGCCCCTCTTATAGCGCAAATCAAGAAAAAAATAGGTTCATGGACGGCCCGTTTTCTCTCGTTTGCAGGACGCTTAAATTTGATTCAATCGGTTCTATGGAGTATATGCAACTTTTGGTGCTCTGCTTTCCGTCTTCCGCGACAATGCACAAGGGAGATAGACAAGTTGTGCTCTGCCTTTCTCTGGTCTGGTCCGGACCTAAACCCTCATAAAGCAAAGGTAGCTTGGGAAGAAATTTGCAAACCAAAGACAGAAGGAGGCCTTGGTCTACGGTCTCTGTCTGAAACGAATGATGTATGTTGTCTCAAGCTAATCTGGAGAATTCTTTCTTCGCGGGACTCTCTGTGGGTTAAATGGGTACATAGTTCAATCCTTAAGCAGGAGAGTTTTTGGAGCTTTACGGCCTCCTCAGCTGGCTCCTGGATGTGGCGAAAGCTACTCAAGATGCGCTCCACTGCTGGTCTTTTCTGCAGGACTGAGATTGGCAATGGGTCCCATACGTCTTTCTGGTTCGATCATTGGTCCACAATGGGGCGTTTGATTGACATAACAGGTGACCGAGGCTTCATTGATATGGGAATTGGCAAGCTTATGACGGTTGTAGACGCTTGGGGGAGACTGGGTCGACGGAGGCATCGTTTGCAGCATTACACGCAAATGGAAGCTGAGCTTTCGGCAAAATATGAGAATCGGTCATCTAGGGATGATGAGGTCCTTTGGAAAGGGAAAAATGATAAATTTAGCCCACGGTTCTCTACCAAGGAAACTTGGAATCAAATCCGCTCCACGGCTACGGCAGTCTCTTGGTACAAATGTGTATGGTTCGCCAGTTCTATTCCAAAATTCTCGTTCTGTACTTGGCTAGCTCTACGGAATAAGCTCTCTACTGGAGACCGGCTGGCGAAGTGGTCCCTCGAAGAGCTAGGGGAGTGTGTCTTCTGTAATGCGGTTGAAACAAGGGACCATTTGTTTTTCTCATGTGGCTTCAGTAGGGAGGTATGGGAAAATATCGCCAAGCACATCTACGGTCCTCTGTTTTCTACAAGTTGGTCTTCAATAATCTCATCCACCAGCAGCACCTGGAGCAATAGTACGCAGCAGTTTCTCGCGTCTTCTGTTTTGCAGGCTACGATCTATCACGTTTGGCATGAACGTAATGCGCGGAAGCATGGCGAAGCCAACAATCCTCCGTTACGCATTGTCCAACTCATTGATACCCATATGCGAAATCAACTCCTGGCACTTGGTCTCAAGGGCACTCGACGTCATGAAAGTGCTCTCCTCATATGGCTAGGCTCTAGAGTTTAAAAGTTTTATATACCTCTATTCTTTTCACTAAGATTTTTCTACCGAATGTAGCACAAGTTGTAAAACAGTATTTTTACTTTTGAATATAATTTAACATTATTTCAAAAAAAAAAAAAAAAGATATGAAGGGTTGCTATAATACTATTACTACTGTAGGTCAATTATGTGGAACCTATGAGCTAACCGCAAGAAACAGTTGTAAGGTTTAAGTTAAAGCCACAGCAGGACCTATCCTTGGTACAAACTACACGAGGATTCGTAGATGTAAACATAGACATATGTGAAACGAAGTTTTTTAAAGAGGAGGGAACAGTTGTATATGTTGATCTTTTATAAAGATTATTAAATAATCATTATTTCATTTCATAATAAATAAATAAAAAAAACTTATAAGAATACCGTATAACGCTTAGATGACATGGACAATCACAAATAAGACTCGAATGAAATATATAAAAATTCTGATTAAAAAGAATTCGGAATTATTTTTTTAATTGTATAATCTTTTAATCTCAAACCTTTCTGTTCTGGAAAAACTCGCTGTTACTCTTCTTCTCCATGAAGTTTTTTTTTTTTTTTGTACGGTGAAGATTTGGTAGAGGCATTGGAGTCGATTGAAGAAAAGATGAATTTTGTTGGGAATGACGATATCGGTGAGGCTCGTATTCTAAGATGCCACATCTTGAAAGCTCTCGATCTATACATTCAATCGTTAAGACTGTAAAACTATATACGTATTTATTGTACAAATATCTTTTATGAACAAAATTTAATATTCATACAAAAAAAAAAAAAAAGAAGAGATAGAATTATAATGACAATAGGTATATAAAGATTAAAGATATGGGAAAAATATAATTGTCGCAGTTTTTCAAAAGGAATATATCATTGCAACAATATATAACTCTGAAAAGATAACTAATTATTCGTTAAAACATAAATAAATATAACCTAACATAGTCTAAAGCATCACTGTGTTATATAAGAGAACGACTTAATCAAAAGCAAAAACTAATTCTCCTATAAACAAGAGACAAATCTTTCTAGCTAGAATATATATATATATAAGATAATTATAAATCCCTCTTTAAGATATCCTTACAAAAATTATAATCTTTAAACTGATATATATAATATTTTATAAATAATTAATTATTTAGTATTTTAAAATGCTGTTTTTAAATAAACTTTAGTTAATTGGGGACAAAGTGAAGGAATGTGTAAGTAATAGCAAAAATGATGGTCCCTGTTTATTTTTAATGTAAATAAAAATAAATTATAAAGAAAAAAATTATAACTAATAAAGAATATTTTCGTTTGTAAACAAATAAATTTTACAAAATAAAACGAACAAATCTAAAATAGAATTTTGTTTGTAAAAAGTATATTTTTAAAATATAGAAATATCAAACAAAGCAAATAAAATTACCAAACAAACAGAATTTAAATTTTAAATTTTTTATTTACAAATAACTCGTTTAAATCTAGTGTATATGAAAACCATAGAATTATTGAATCTGGTTAAGTTCGACTGAGTATTTTTAGTGTTACCATTTATACAGATAATCTTAAGAATAAAAATAAAAGAAAAGGAAAAAGCATATGCTTAATTTCAAGAATATAGACATGATTATATTAGAAACCCATGAAAAAGGGAAGTTAAAAACATAAAGTCAAACATAACTACCTTTACTGAAAAATTAAACATTTGTAGACTAATGACATGACAATGTAATTTTTACACTATATAAAATTAAATTTATATTTGTATTTTTTAATTAATATAGTAGGATATTTGTTATAAACATTAAAATAAAAATAAAACGCAATTACTTGCAACTTAAAACCCAAAGCATCGCTGTTCTGATGAGAACGACTTAGTCAAAAGCATTATACAACATTATCATAACCCATTCATCGCTAGAATCATCACTATTAGTGCTCTCCTTTTCTTTAGTTTTAGTATCTGCTTTAATAGGTTTTCCATCTCCATCACTTTCCTTGGCATCCTCAGAATCATCTTCTGATGATATATCAAGTTTCTTCGCAGGTTCCTTCGAACTACTCTGCCTTGGCCTTTACGGAATCATCTGAAGAAGAGTTGCCAGATATCGACTCATCCTTGCTGTTTAAAGTAGCCTCAGAAAGAGGCTTCTCGGCACAACTTTTCCTCTCCAACTCCTGTAAAAGGCGAGCCGCATAAATACGTGTTTCCATCCACTCACGACGAGCCTTCTGCTCAGACTCAGAGAATGAGCAGAAAGTTTTCTTGGCCGGACGCTTCTTAGTCGTCTTAGCGTCAATTAAGATCGTAATCGTCTCTTTGTCCTCCTTTGTACACGAAAGAACGTCTCTCTTATCTTTCTTCAAAGGCTTTGTGGCCTTGAAAACATACTCGCACATGGAGGAGAAAAAAGAGAAAAGCGAAGTAATCACAGACTCGCCCATGGTGACGACAACAGAGAAAGAGACTCTCGGTTTTAGTAAAAAATAAATCCCTAGACAAGTGCTTTTTTATATATACTAGTTAGTAGTTAGGAAATTCGATATATAGTAGGATATAGTAAGAATATATTCTTGCTGTCAAAATTTATTCTTTTTAAAAACTAGAAGATATTCTTGAAAAAGTATATATATTTACTACATAATCTTTTTATAATAAAAAATAATGAATTGAAATCAATGATTCAAAAGATAAAAGCTATTTTAATTTTAACATTATATTTGAGGTAAAATTGTAACAACCAATGTAAATATAACGAAGATTGAGTCCGAGATTCCTGGAGGGAAATTCTCCATGTCAATCTTTCTTCCAATATAGGTTATTGATTGATCACTTTGTAACATTGATGCCAAAGTATTAAAATTTGAGTCAGCGACGCTTTGTCAGAAGTGTGAATATGTGATGGTAAGTTGTTTTTGCATCATTCACTGAATAAGCGGTGCAAGTTATTTTTGCAAGTTTTATTTTCAAATGGTTTGGTATATTTTCAGCCTTAGGCCTTGATTGATAGTGTATATAATTGATCACTAGGTACTAACCCGCGGTCTAAATATTTTATTTTTAAAAAATACAGTGGTTTGTGATTGAAATTGTTAGTTTAGAATCTTTGGAATTTTTTTAATTTTTAAAATATTTATGAAATGGATGACTCGATGATGGTTTGGTATAAAATAGACGGCTGTATTTATAGGGTGAAGGATGATTATTTTCTTATCTTCCCATTCTAGTGATATAGTTGTGAGTATTTTTTAAAAATATACGGTATTTGGTTTTTTTAAAGAGTATATTCTTCTTTTTAGTTATAGGAAGATAAAGATATTGTTAAAGGAATATCTTATGAGAAAAGATTTTGTTAAAGGATATTTTTTGTTTAGATTGTTTGTTTATGTGTTTGATTTAGTTGGATTAATTATCTATGTAATCCCGCAATTGTGGTTGAGTACTCGAGTAGGAATTTTAATTTTAAATAAATAATTATTAATTACTAATTATCTTTTATAGTTTTTATTGTTTTAGATTTTATTTAAAATTTTCTAATGGCAATTACATGTAATTTCTTACACTTTTAAGGTTACTTTTAATTTTGTACTTCTCAATTAATATAGTAGGATATTTGTTATAAACATTAAAATAAAAATAAAACGCAATTACGTGCAACTTAAAACCCAAAGCATCGCTGTTCTGATGAGAACGACTTAGTCAAAAGCATTATACAACATTATCATAACCCATTCATCGCTAGAATCATCACTATTAGTGCTCTCCTTTTCTTTAGTTTTAGTATCTGCTTTAATAGGTTTTCCATCTCCATCACTTTCCTTGGCATCCTCAGAATCATCTTCTGATGATATATCAAGTTTCTTCGCAGGTTCCTTCGAACTACTCTCTGCCTTGGCCTTTACGGAATCATCTGAAGAAGAGTTGCCAGATATCGACTCATCCTTGCTGTTTAAAGTAGCCTCAGAAAGAGGCTTCTCGGCACAACTTTTCCTCTCCAACTCCTGTAAAAGGCGAGCCGCATAAATACGTGTTTCCATCCACTCACGACGAGCCTTCTGCTCAGACTCAGAGAATGAGCAGAAAGTTTTCTTGGCCGGACGCTTCTTAGTCGTCTTAGCGTCAATTAAGATCGTAATCGTCTCTTTGTCCTCCTTTGTACACGAAAGAACGTCTCTCTTATCTTTCTTCAAAGGCTTTGTGGCCTTGAAAACATACTCGCACATGGAGGAGAAAAAAGAGAAAAGCGAAGTAATCACAGACTCGCCCATGGTGACGACAACAGAGAAAGAGACTCTCGGTTTTAGTAAAAAATAAATCCCTAGACAAGTGCTTTTTTTATATATACTAGTTAGTAGTTAGGAAATTCGATATATAGTAGGATATAGTAAGAATATATTCTTGCTGTCAAAATTTATTCTTTTTAAAAACTAGAAGATATTCTTGAAAAAGTATATATATTTACTACATAATCTTTTTATAATAAAAAATAATGAATTGAAATCAATGATTCAAAAGATAAAAGCTATTTTAATTTTAACATTATATTTGAGGTAAAATTGTAACAACCAATGTAAATATAACGAAGATTGAGTCCGAGATTGGAGGGAAATTCTCCATGTCAATCTTTCTTCCAATATAGGTTATTGATTGATCTTTGTAACATTGATGCCAAAGTATTAATGTATTCAACAAGTGATTTGTGTAGAGTTTGATCACATGTTATTATCATGTATTTTAAAGTCTTGAAATCCAATTGACTGATGATTTAAATCTACTTTTAAAATGTTGTTAACTGATGATCTCCAATTATTCAAAACAGTTTTGTGGATTAAGATTTTAATAACTTTTAGGTGGAGGATCAATTTGTTTAGTTAAAAAATATCCAAATCTCATGTTTTAGTTTGAAAAGAATTTCAGTCATATCTATCTATAAATTCTAAATTTCAAATCTTGAAAATTGGTTTGTAAAATTTGAGTCGACGCTTGTCGAAGTGTGAATATGTGATGGTAAGTTGTTTTTGCATCATTCACTGAATAAGCGGTGCAAGTTATTTTTGCAAGTTTTATTTTCAAATGGTTTGGTATATTTTCATCCTCAGGCCTTGATTGATAGTGTATATAATTGATCACTAGGTACTAACCGCGGTAGACCGCGGGCTAAATATTTTATTTTAAAAAATACAGTGGTTTGTGATTGAAATTGTTAGTTTAGAATCTTTGGAATTTTTTTATTTTTAAAATATTTATGGAATGGATGACTCGATGATGGTTTGGTATAAAATAGACGGCTGTATTTATAGGGTGAAGGATGATTATTTTCTTATCTTCCCATTCTAGTGATATAGTTGTGAGTATTTTTTAAAAATATACGGTATTTGGTTTTTTAAAGAGTATATTCTTCTTTTTAGTTATAGGAAGATAAAGATATTGTTAAAGGAATATCTTATGAGAAAGATTTTGTTAAAGGATATTTTTTTGTTTAGATTGTTTGTTTATGTGTTTGATTTAGTTGGATTAATTATCTATGTAATCCCGCAATTGTGGTTGAGTACTCGAGTAGGAATTTTAATTTTAAATAAATAATTATTAATTACTAATTATCTTTTATAGTTTTTATTGTTTTAGATTTTATTTAAAATTTTCTAATGGCAATTACATGTAATTTCTTACACTTTTTAAGGTTACTTTTAATTTTGTACTTCTCAATTAATATAGTAGGATATAGATTTTAGAAAGTCAATCACGTTTTGTTTAGAAAGCATAAAGGGAACATAAAAGGCTTTTAAATGCTCCATAGCCCAATGCTCATAAACGAAGCATTTCCCAAGCATAATAGTTTTAAAGTTATTAAAATACAATTTTACCCTCATTAATCACCTAGAGTTTACTATATTTGTATATTTAAAATGTCTAATTTTGTAATTTTATGTCTAAATGCTAACAGCTGTACCAATCACATATCATTGTTAATAAATAATAACATACAGCTTATGCAGCTAATGATTCACTAACCGTTGTTCCAATCAAAGCCTTATAGTAACATTGGTAACTTAATCTGCATTGTTGCCGACTGATATCTTTTTCTTGTTTCTTTGGTTACCTACTTTCAAATTTCTTCAGAATCCCATCTGACTTAGTTGTATAATCGAATCTGATCTGAGTCTATTTTCTTACAACCTGTTATCGTCAACCCCTGTAATTCTTGTATATCGTCAGTTCCATGGCTAGACTATATATATAAAATCACAATCTTCTGTATTCCACTTCACCGCTTTGTAATTTCAGCTGATCATGCAATATCTAAAAAAATGTTTATACATCAATTATCAATCCTTGGTTGATAAAGCTCTGTTTTGCTAGGTCATCAATACAATACCAAGCAGCATCATAAAACCTTCCTCTCCCTCCACACAATATACGACCACCGACCACACCCTTCCAGTTACCCACAACCTGTGGAAGATATTACACACATATCAATAATTGCGTGACTAAACTCAAGAAAGACAAAGGCAAGTCTTTTGTCTTACCTCATCAAACCAAGTCCTCAAAAAGTTTCACCAAATACTGTCTCAGTGGGTGATGAACATAAAAGCGATAGTCAAAAACAGCAAGTTTGGTGAGGCTGTTCAGCAGACTAATCCTTGAATTTTCAATCAGCAATATCTTTGAGTCAAGTAGAGCTGCCTGCAAATCATCAGTAGACACTAGTTTTCAAGAAAAACACTTTGTATGGTATCCTGTTGTTAATTAGAATTCAGATTAGCAATGGACCTTGTCTTTGATCTCTGATTGCAGAAGCTCTAAAGACTCCAGCACTAGATCATCATCGCTGAGATTCTTAGAGTCAAACCTGGGATCCGATGATTCTCTGAGAACATCTTGTACTGCACACAAGAAAGTTTTTGCAGCGTCCCCTTGTTCACATATGTCGCATAGAAGAGACTTATATGTTTTCCCCTTATCTTTCTCAAGATTCCTTCTCCTATCATCTTCTCTAATAAGGAACAACCTGACATCAGTAAGGGCTGTATCATGATCTAGGAGTTGCGACTTCTTTGCATATTTTGTTCCCAAAGTCCTACACGTGAACTGAACGGCTCTCAGAACAGCCACCCAAAGACCAAGATTGTGTGCTCTGATAGGTCTGGGAAAGTGAAAAGTCTTGTGTCTTGAAGAGTAGTCGGTTAACCAGGACATGAAGTCATCTCCACTAGCACGTGCCTTGGCGTAGTGAACATCAGGATCAAAAATATTGATTTTACCTTCATCATCATACCGAGTAACTTTGCAGTGCAGAAGTCTCTTATCCAGAAGCAGAGTTGAAAACGTAGAGTCAAAGTCGATCTTCTCTTTAAATCGAGTACCACCACAGAAACTTTCTACTGCTCTGCAAACCAGTTCACGACCATCATACCTTTCACACTTGATGTTTCTGAGAAAGGCCAGGATCTGATTGAGTTGTGGACATTCCAGAAAACAGATGAACTGAGGTGTTTCCCCTAGGCGACAACGAGTAAGAGTGTCTTGGGAAATTTCAAGTTTCTTGATGACAATATGCATCATCCTGTCTCGAATGCTGTATGAGAGAATTTTAGGGCCACACAAAGACAAGAGAAGCAATTGGATTTGCTTGAGTAACTCACTGCGTTCTTCATCAACAGCTAGAGGCCAATCTTTGGACCATCCATTCTCATATGCAAACGCTTGCACATCTGCGGGATGATTCTTGATCAGCTTTACGGCAGCTGCTGCATCCACTGGTTCCCATCCTCCAACCGATATTTTACTAGCCCAAACGTCACTTATCCTCTGGGGTATATCCATTGTTGCACAAGGCTTAAATTTTGCAGCATGTTCTTCTTCAAGATGATCGGTACATTGTTCTGGAGTAAAGAACCGTTTCAAACAAGTACGACAGATCCAGAGTTTCCACTTTCTGTGTTTCCTTGCGTAAGTGAGAACTTGCTCTAAAGCGTGTTGTCCTTCTTTCTTATCGTCATCGTCATCGCCATCGATGCTCTTGACATGAGTTTTAAGATCCGCTGTTCGAACTTTCATAAAGTTCCTTTTGGTCTCAACATTCAATCCCATCCAATACGACCTCAATGGGTTAACTCGAGATACAAGTGCACTGCAACTCGCCTCTTCCTCCTCATCTTCAACTTCGTATGGGTCCCCTGTTTGTTCGCCAACGCCAATCTGGGAAACAGCGATCTTTGCCTCTGCAGTTTCGATTATATACTCCAGTTCTTGAATGTCGCTGCTGAATACAGACGCAAAGTGCTCCAATTCAGGTTTCCTAATTTTAACTAAACCATCTTTTGCGTGGAACAGAGACTTCTTGTAATATAAAGCTGATCCAAGCAACTCAGCCATGTTGAACAGTGAAATTGCAGAATAAACTGAACCCATGTTAATTCTGGAAAAGCAATCTACAGAACCCAACAAGTACGAGAACTTTACATTGCTCTTCTCTGTTTCTTCAGCTAAGGACTTCAAGATCAAACCTTGAAAGAGATTAGCCTCTACCATGTCTTTTCTTTGAATGAAACTCCAATTTTCTTCAATCATTTCTAAACACTTGAGGTGATTACCTTCATAGTATGTATTCCTTACTTCTTCGATGAAAGACTCCATGTTCGTCGGAGAGAAGAGAATGATCTTTGCTTTTCTTGTTCCCTCCTATAGTCAGTCCTATTTCAAATGCGTGAGTTTTTTTATTTGTCTTCTAAAAAATAAATATAAACAAGAGTTATTTTATGATAAAAATTCCAAACCAAACCAAACTTTTTGATTACGAACCGAAATTTTTTAATACAAATTTTGTTTATGAGATACAAAATTATCAATTATCCCATCTCTAATCAAAATGAAGACTGGAACTACGTTAAACTGAATCAAATTAACCAAAATTCACTCAAAGAATTAATATTCTTAAAAATATACAGATGTATTATGAAAAAATTATAATCTCAATTAAAATATTCTAAAAAATAAAATTCATTATTTCTAATATATTTATTTGACCAAAAATTAAAATAAATAAACAATTAACTTAGATTGTAAAGTTTGTCACAATAATAATTGACCTGAATGGAATTTATGTCAGAATCTGAAATCTAAAACGTTGAACACAATAGAAATAAAATAAACTTATATTATAAATTGGACCCATTCCAAAACTCGAATAATTCAAACTAAAAACCAACCAAATTAAACAATGTCCTTTGTACCCAAAGAAAATACTACTTCTTTTGAGTTATTAACAAGAAAGGTTATTTAGCATACATGAAACTTTCAAAAACTATGAGGATATAAATAAAGTTCTCAAAGACATTTGATTCAAAGTTCTCTTATGATATCGTCAAAACATGAATATAAAGTAAATGACAAAGAAAACAAAAATTATTATGTAATATAAAGTATAATCATAAACATGTTAAGTTACACAACGAATATAGAGCTTTGAAAACAAAAAGAACCAAAACCAAGATTTTCCTTGGAGCTTCCTTTCTTATGTTTGTGTGCATTTTAGCAGTCATGACCATTTTAACTCGCCCTCTACTCTGAGGCTCGAAGCTCATCTCATCTTGCACGAGCTCTGATTTTTTATTTTCTAAAGTGATTTCCTCAAAATTTTAATTATGTTAATAAAAACATGTTATAGAAGAAGGTTTTTCTCAAGCACGGTTCTGACGTATCTCTTTGGAGATGCAATGAGGGTGTTTATCAAGCACGGTTCTCGACTAAGGCTACTTGGAAGCTTCTCAGAGTTGCCCGTCCTATAATGGAGGAACACAAAGGGATTTGGTTCCCATATGCTACCCCCAAATACGCTTTCATCACTTGGCTAGTGGTAAAAAACATAATTGCAACAGGAGAAAGAATGCAGCACTGGCACCAATCGGCTAACACAAGTTGTATCTTCTGCAGCTATCCCATAGAATCCAGAGAACACCTTTTCTTTCAATGTCCCTATTCATCGCAGGTATGGGAAGCACTAATGAAAAAGTTTCTCTCTGAAAAATACATAAACCGTTGGCAAGAAGTCATGTCATTACTCTTAGGACCTGTTTTGGACAAGACCAGACAGAATACAATTGTTAGATTGTGGGCTTCTAACTTAAAACCAATTGGCAATGAGTGGAGAGACCTATATCTTATATATACTACTTAAGATCCTACTCCATTTCCAATGTGGGATATTGTATCCCTAATATTGTTCTGTTGCTGGGCTTCCAACTCAAAACCAATTGGCAATGAGTGGAAAGGCCCATATCTTATAAATACTACTTAAGATCCTACTCCACTTCCAATGTGGGATATTGTATCCCTAATAACAATACACTCTCTTTAGCAAGAGCGGAATGAACAGCGCCATGGAGAAACACCTTCCCCGGTTTCGAAGCTTGTCGCCCTCATTGATAAGAACATTCGAAACCGCCTGAGCACAATCAAGGATGATGGTGGTTCTAGCATCCAGCTATGGTTTGAAGCAAGATTCTATTAAGTTTAAAGCTCTTTTGTGTTGAAATGTTTTGAAACAATTTCTATTCGAAGCTTTGTAAAATGTTTATTTTTCTTTTGAATATAATTTAACATTAGATTCAGGAAAAAAAAACATGTTATAGAAGGTTTCTCTCTACAGCTTTTTTCAGAAGTTGGCTTTAATAATTAATTGCATTTTTACTGAACTTTTTTTGTATCATTAATAATATATCTAAAACTACAAACACATAGATATAGAACCAATAATATTATTAATGATTTTAAAAATGTTGTTTCCTAAAATCTTTATATATAAAAAAAAAAAAATTAATGATAAACAGATATCTTGCTGATTGAAAATTTCAGGATAGGTTTACCGAAACAACTCACAAGCCTCGCTGTTTTCGATTACCGCTTCTATATCCACCAACCCCTCAGAATGTATTTGTTAGGTTGTTTGAGGACTAGGTTTAAGAATAGATGAAGAAGTGAAGCTGCTCGATCAGATTCTGTATAACGTTTTACAAACATAAGATCTGAATTTTCGATCTATACATTCAATCGTTAAGACTATAAAACTATATACGCATTTATTGTAAAAATGTTTTGTTTTACGAATAAAATTTAATATTCATGCAATATATATATATATATATATAATTATAATGACAATAGGTATATAAAGAGATGGGGAAAATATAATTTTCGCAATATTTCAAAAGGAATATATCATTGCAAAAATATATAACTCTGAAAAGATAACTAATTATTCGTTAAAACATAAATAAATATAGCCTAACATAGCTTAAAGCATCCCCTATATAATAAAACGGAAGTACACAACCTTTTTTTGTAGGCTATATAATTTTTATAAGTTGGTTACAAAATATGTTATAAACTAAATATAGATTGGTTACAAAAAAAGTTATATATTAATTGGTCAATCTGTGGTCTATATGAATACAATTAAGAATATCCCAAAGAATTTTCTTAAAGAGAATATTCTAATGATTTATACAATTTCCAAAATAAAATCTTTATTATTCCATATATTGATACAAAATATATACTGTTAGACATAAAAATATACTGATATGCGTAAAAAGGAATAAAATCTTGGCAATTTATCACACTTAATCGTGATTTCCGAGATCTTATTGTGTAGTTGAAAATAAAATTTTACCTAAACACGCGTCATATTAAAAAACTTTCATCAAACATGTTCAAAAATTAAAATAAAAACAAACAACAAACATAACCATTTCAAATACATAAAATTACAAAATAGATATTTTTTTTCAAGCCATCATGTTTAGCATATGATTTTTTACATAATGTTTTATTCAAAATACTTTTAAAAATAATCATATAAATTATATTTTATTATAAATTATAATATAAATAAAAATAATTTCAAACCGTGCTCTAGCATGGTCCTAATCTAGTCATTGTGTTATATAAGAGAACGACTTAATCAAAAGCAAAAACTAATTCTCCTATAAACAAGAGACAAATCTTTCTAGCTACAATATACATAAGATAACTAATATTTTATAAACATATACAAATGTTTTTCACAAAGTACAATCTCAATTAAAATATATAAATTATTAACTTACATTCTAATTTTTGTCAAAATTATAATTTGATCTTGAATGAAGTTTGAAACCTTGAACAAATAGCTATAAAATAAAATTATATTTGGAATCGGACCAGTACTCTTAGATCCTAAAACATTCTAATTTTAAGAGTCATGGAAAGTAGTAATCCATTAGTATTGCCATATGAATTTTTGTCATATTTCCTAGTCTTAACAGGAATGCACGACTAATCTTCAACAATTTAAAAGAATGAGAAAGAGTGATATGAAGGGTTAAAAATTAGGGTTTTTGGCTGCTGACGTGGCAAGAGACAAAAAAGGCGATTTAGGGTTTTGGCTTTTTCCGCACGATACATGCCGCCGACGGCCTCTCCGACCCTAGGGGAGAAGGCTCCGGTGTTGGATGAGAGGGTATCTTCTCAGGAGGATGTTGGTTCTATAGACGAGGGTGTTTCACACTCAATGCAGGCTGCTGGGGAAGGGGTTAAGGAGAAAACTCAGGAGCCGAAGGTGGGCTCCAAATCGAAACGATCCTATGCCAATGTTGCTAGTAAACATGTTTTCACTAAGCAACCATTTGATGTAGTGGAAGTTGATGGTCAACAACGGGTCATTGTTCCGAAGGATGTCCTGCAGGGATCTAAACCTCTTTGGGAGGATTTCCTTCTAGGAAAATTTTTAAGCTCTAAGGCTCCTCATGTGGGTAAGATACATATGATCGTTAACAAAATCTGGCGGTTGGGAGATACATCCACGTTGATCGATGTTTTTGAAGTTAATGACACTACTGTGAAGTTTCGAATTCGGAATGACACTATGCGGCGTAGGGTTTTGAATCGTGGTATGTGGAACATTATGAATTTACCTATGGTCATTACGAAGTGGTCCCCGTGTGAGGAGGAAACTCAGCCTGCAATGAAAACAATTCCCCTCTGGGTTACTCTATCTGACGTTCCACACACACTGTTCACACATAAGGGGTTGCAGTTTTTGGCTAGTGCTGTTGGTAACCCAATACGCCTCCACCCGTCAACTGACTCCTGTACTAGTTTTGATGTTGCAAAGGTTCAGGTTCATGCTGACCTGACAAAACCTTTACCCCAAGAGTATGTGTTCAAGGGAGAGGAAGAGGGCGAGCTTGATGCTGTCATTAGGTACTCTTATCCTTGGTTGCCGCCAAAGTGTGAGGTATGTGGTAAATGGGGGCATTTAAAAACGACGTGTTTAGCAATTTCAACCAGCTCTCCGCAGGGGAGCTCTCCCATACCCGTCTCTGTTCCTGCAGCAGTGACTTCGACCTCATCTCCTGTTCAAGTAACAGGGGTGGGGGAACCTAATGCCTCTGCTGTACCTTTAGTGAACTCCTCTGTGAAGAAGGTTGTAGGTGTTGAGGAGGAGTGGACAACGCCAAAAACAGTTCGTAGCCCGGGGAAGCAGAAGACTATTGAGTTGCAGTCTGACGGTCAATCGATTCTCTCCAATGCTTTCTCCGCTCTTAGTGATACGGGGGACGCAGAGGAGGCCGTTTCTGAGGATGGTAATGTTATGCAAGATGTCAGTGGAACGGTTCAGACAAATGTTCCGCACGATGAGGTGGGAACTGAGGATGGTGTGGTGGGAACTGGGGCGAGGGCTGGGGTGGATACACAGTTGGGGACCTCACAAATCCCTCCCCTGCGACCAGTCCTGCCTCGTGGTTCAAAAACTGCTCATAAAGTTATTTCGAATCCTTCTACGCAACTCCCTAATGTTCACCTTAGGGATCAAGGTAGGCGGACCTCTTCTAAGCGTCATTAATGTCGTGCTTCTTTTGGAATGTGCGCGGTTTAAACCGTACTTCGAAACATTCCGTTATAAAGGAGTGGGTAGGTGATCCAAATCTCCGGTTTGGCTGTTTGTTGGAGACGAGGGTTACAGAACGTAAGGCACAGTGGTTGGGTGCGAAGCTGTTTAGAGACTGGTCCGTTTTGTGTAATTACGAGCATCATGCTCGGGGGCGTATTTGGGTGTTGTGGCGGAGTAATGTGCGACTTACTCCGGTCTATAAAACCGAGCAACTTATAACCTGTTCAGTTAAGCTAGAGGAGGAGGAGGATGAATTTTTCTGTTCTTTCGTCTATGCTTCTAATTTGATGGAAGGGAGGAGAGTTCTATGGGATGACCTGCGGTGTCATATGGCCTCACCATTAATGAAGGATAAGCCTTGGATTATCTTTGGTGATTTTAATGAAACCTTAGGCATTGAGGAACATTCGCGGGGTGCAGAGGGTCCTGGTGTTACAGATGGTATGCAGGATTTTCAGTCGGTTGTGAATCACTGTTCTCTCTCTGATTTGGAGTCTCAAGGTCCTTTATTTACCTGGTGTAATAAGCGGGAGCATGATCTTATCTCCAAGAAAATAGATCGTGTCTTGGTCAGTGAAGCGTGGCTTCAAGTTTACCCACAGTCGTACAGTGTTTTTGAAGCAGGGGGCTGTTCAGATCATTTACGGTGTAGGATCAATCTGTTGAGCCAAGGGACGAGCAGGCCGCGTCGTAAACCTTTTAAATTTCTCAACGCCCTGGTGGACATGTCTGACTTTAGACCACTGGTTGAGGAGTTTTGGGGTACCACGGAGCCAATCCGTATGTCTACATCTTCCCTTTTCCGATTTACTAAGAAGCTTAAAGCTCTCAAGCCTCAACTTAAGGCTTTGGCGAGAAATAAAGCTGGCCACTTGGTTCTGAAAGCTAAGGAGGCATACGCTCATCTATGTGAAACACAAGAATTCAATCTCCTTCATCCTTCTGCGGATGCTATGGAGAAGGAAAAAAGGGCTTATGATCGTTGGAGCTTCGTTGTTGGCCTTGAAGAGAAATATTTGAAACAGAAGTCAAAACTTCACTGGTTGAAAGTTGGAGATCAAAATAATAAAACGTTCCATCGGGCAGTTCAGGTTCGGGCAGCACAAAATGTGATACGTGAAATCCAAAGGCCGGATGGGACAACTGTTACTGATGAGGATGCTATACAACGAGAAGCAGAGCGTCATTTTAAGGAGTTTCTCCAGTTTAAGCCTACGGACTATGAGGGAGCTTCGATTGCAGAGTTGCAGGATTTACTGCCATATAGGTGTTCCTTGGAGGATGGGCAACACCTTATACGGCCGGTCTCAGCAGAGGAGATCAAGAAGGTACTCTTTGCTATGCCTTCGGATAAATCTCCAGGCCCTGATGGCTATACCTCTGAGTTTTTTAAGGCAGCATGGGACTTTCTTGGGGGGGAGTTTGTACTTGCAGTCCAATCCTTCTTTGATAAAGGTTTCCTGCCAAAAGGGGTTAACTCTACAATCCTTGCTCTGGTTCCAAAAAAGGTTGAGACTCGTGAAATGAAGGATTACCGTCCCATATCCTGTTGCAATGTACTTTATAAGGTGATCTCAAAGATCATAGCTAACCGTTTGAAGCTCCTCCTCCCAAAGTTTATTTCCGGGAACCAATCGGCTTTTGTCAGGAACCGTTTATTGATCGAGAATGTCCTCCTCGCTACGGAGCTGGTAAAAGACTACCATAAAGATTCAATTTCGAGCAGGTGTGCTATAAAAATCGATATTTCAAAGGCCTTTGACTCTGTCCAGTGGTCCTTCTTGAGGAATGTTCTGAGTTCTGTTGATTTGCCTCCTGCATTTGTGCATTGGATAATGCTTTGTGTGACAACAGCTTCCTTCTCAGTTCAAGTGAATGGTGAACTTGTGGGATTTTTCAAAGTGCAAGGGGTTTGAGACAGGGGTGTTCACTCTCTCCATATTTATTTGTGATCATCATGGACGTTTTGTCGAAGATGCTAGATGCTGCAGTCGGGCATCAGTTCGGTTATCATCCAAAGTGTAAGAACCTTGGTGTTACCCATCTCTGTTTTGCAGACGACCTTATGGTTCTCTCTGATGGTAAGGTCCGTTCCATTGAAGGTATTGTGGGGATTTTTGATAGTTTTGCAAAACGGTCGGGATTAAAAATCAGTCTGGAGAAGTCCACGGTTTATCTTGGGGGACTCTCATCAACTGCTAGTCAGGAGATTCGAGACAGCTTTTGTTTTGAGGTTGGTCAATTGCCGGTTCGATACTTAGGTCTGCCATTGGTTACCAAACGTCTATCTCTCTCGGACTGTGCCCCTCTTATAGCGCAAATCAAGAAAAAAATAGGTTCATGGACGGCCCGTTTTCTCTCGTTTGCAGGACGCTTAAATTTGATTCAATCGGTTCTATGGAGTATATGCAACTTTTGGTGCTCTGCTTTCCGTCTTCCGCGACAATGCACAAGGGAGATAGACAAGTTGTGCTCTGCCTTTCTCTGGTCTGGTCCGGACCTAAACCCTCATAAAGCAAAGGTAGCTTGGGAAGAAATTTGCAAACCAAAGACAGAAGGAGGCCTTGGTCTACGGTCTCTGTCTGAAACGAATGATGTATGTTGTCTCAAGCTAATCTGGAGAATTCTTTCTTCGCGGGACTCTCTGTGGGTTAAATGGGTACATAGTTCAATCCTTAAGCAGGAGAGTTTTTGGAGCTTTACGGCCTCCTCAGCTGGCTCCTGGATGTGGCGAAAGCTACTCAAGATGCGCTCCACTGCTGGTCTTTTCTGCAGGACTGAGATTGGCAATGGGTCCCATACGTCTTTCTGGTTCGATCATTGGTCCACAATGGGGCGTTTGATTGACATAACAGGTGACCGAGGCTTCATTGATATGGGAATTGGCAAGCTTATGACGGTTGTAGACGCTTGGGGGAGACTGGGTCGACGGAGGCATCGTTTGCAGCATTACACGCAAATGGAAGCTGAGCTTTCGGCAAAATATGAGAATCGGTCATCTAGGGATGATGAGGTCCTTTGGAAAGGGAAAAATGATAAATTTAGCCCACGGTTCTCTACCAAGGAAACTTGGAATCAAATCCGCTCCACGGCTACGGCAGTCTCTTGGTACAAATGTGTATGGTTCGCCAGTTCTATTCCAAAATTCTCGTTCTGTACTTGGCTAGCTCTACGGAATAAGCTCTCTACTGGAGACCGGCTGGCGAAGTGGTCCCTCGAAGAGCTAGGGGAGTGTGTCTTCTGTAATGCGGTTGAAACAAGGGACCATTTGTTTTTCTCATGTGGCTTCAGTAGGGAGGTATGGGAAAATATCGCCAAGCACATCTACGGTCCTCTGTTTTCTACAAGTTGGTCTTCAATAATCTCATCCACCAGCAGCACCTGGAGCAATAGTACGCAGCAGTTTCTCGCGTCTTCTGTTTTGCAGGCTACGATCTATCACGTTTGGCATGAACGTAATGCGCGGAAGCATGGCGAAGCCAACAATCCTCCGTTACGCATTGTCCAACTCATTGATACCCATATGCGAAATCAACTCCTGGCACTTGGTCTCAAGGGCACTCGACGTCATGAAAGTGCTCTCCTCATATGGCTAGGCTCTAGAGTTTAAAAGTTTTATATACCTCTATTCTTTTCACTAAGATTTTTCTACCGAATGTAGCACAAGTTGTAAAACAGTATTTTTACTTTTGAATATAATTTAACATTATTTCAAAAAAAAAAAAAAAAAGATATGAAGGGTTGCTATAATACTATTACTACTGTAGGTCAATTATGTGGAACCTATGAGCTAACCGCAAGAAACAGTTGTAAGGTTTAAGTTAAAGCCACAGCAGGACCTATCCTTGGTACAAACTACACGAGGATTCGTAGATGTAAACATAGACATATGTGAAACGAAGTTTTTTAAAGAGGAGGGAACAGTTGTATATGTTGATCTTTTATAAAGATTATTAAATAATCATTATTTCATTTCATAATAAATAAATAAAAAAACTTATAAGAATACTGTATAACGCTTAGATGACATGGACAATCACAAATAAGACTCGAATGAAATATATAAAAATTCTGATTAAAAAGAATTCGGAATTATTTTTTTAATTGTATAATCTTTTAATCTCAAACCTTTCTGTTCTGGAAAAACTCGCTGTTACTCTTCTTCTCCATGAAGTTTTTTTTTTTTTTTGTACGGTGAAGATTTGGTAGAGGCATTGGAGTCGATTGAAGAAAAGATGAATTTTGTTGGGAATGACGATATCGGTGAGGAGGCTCGTATTCTAAGATGCCACATCTTGAAAGCTCTCGATCTATACATTCAATCGTTAAGACTGTAAAACTATATACGTATTTATTGTACAAATATCTTTTATGAACAAAATTTAATATTCATACAAAACAAAAAAAAAAAGAAGAGATAGAATTATAATGACAATAGGTATATAAAGATTAAAGATATGGGAAAAATATAATTGTCGCAGTTTTTCAAAAGGAATATATCATTGCAACAATATATAACTCTGAAAAGATAACTAATTATTCGTTAAAACATAAATAAATATAACCTAACATAGTCTAAAGCATCACTGTGTTATATAAGAGAACGACTTAATCAAAAGCAAAAACTAATTCTCCTATAAACAAGAGACAAATCTTTCTAGCTAGAATATATATATATATATAAGATAATTATAAATCCCTCTTTAAGATATCCTTACAAAAATTATAATCTTTAAACTGATATATATAATATTTTATAAATAATTAATTATTTAGTATTTTAAAATGCTGTTTTTAAATAAACTTTAGTTAATTGGGGACAAAGTGAAGGAATGTGTAAGTAATAGCAAAAATGATGGTCCCTGTTTATTTTTAATGTAAATAAAAATAAATTATAAAGAAAAAAATTATAACTAATAAAGAATATTTTCGTTTGTAAACAAATAAATTTTACAAAATAAAACGAACAAATCTAAAATAGAATTTTGTTTGTAAAAAGTATATTTTTAAAATATAGAAATATCAAACAAAGCAAATAAAATTACCAAACAAACAGAATTTAAATTTTAAATTTTTTATTTACAAATAACTCGTTTAAATCTAGTGTATATGAAAACCATAGAATTATTGAATCTGGTTAAGTTCGACTGAGTATTTTTTAGTGTTACCATTTATACAGATAATCTTAAGAATAAAAATAAAAGAAAAAGGAAAAAGCATATGCTTAATTTCAAGAATATAGACATGATTATATTAGAAACCCATGAAAAAAGGGAAGTTAAAAACATAAAGTCAAACATAACTACCTTTACTGAAAAATTAAACATTTGTAGACTAATGACATGACAATGTAATTTTTTACACTATATAAAATTAAATTTATATGTGTATTTTTTAATTAATATAGTAGGATATTTGTTATAAACATTAAAATAAAAATAAAACGCAATTACGTGCAACTTAAAACCCAAAGCATCGCTGTTCTGATGAGAACGACTTAGTCAAAAGCATTATACAACATTATCATAACCCATTCATCGCTAGAATCATCACTATTAGTGCTCTCCTTTTCTTTAGTTTTAGTATCTGCTTTAATAGGTTTTCCATCTCCATCACTTTCCTTGGCATCCTCAGAATCATCTTCTGATGATATATCAAGTTTCTTCGCAGGTTCCTTCGAACTACTCTCTGCCTTGGCCTTTACGGAATCATCTGAAGAAGAGTTGCCAGATATCGACTCATCCTTGCTGTTTAAAGTAGCCTCAGAAAGAGGCTTCTCGGCACAACTTTTCCTCTCCAACTCCTGTAAAAGGCGAGCCGCATAAATACGTGTTTCCATCCACTCACGACGAGCCTTCTGCTCAGACTCAGAGAATGAGCAGAAAGTTTTCTTGGCCGGACGCTTCTTAGTCGTCTTAGCGTCAATTAAGATCGTAATCGTCTCTTTGTCCTCCTTTGTACACGAAAGAACGTCTCTCTTATCTTTCTTCAAAGGCTTTGTGGCCTTGAAAACATACTCGCACATGGAGGAGAAAAAAGAGAAAAGCGAAGTAATCACAGACTCGCCCATGGTGACGACAACAGAGAAAGAGACTCTCGGTTTTAGTAAAAAATCAATCCCTAGACAAGTGCTTTTTTTATATATACTAGTTAGTAGTTAGGAAATTCGATATATAGTAGGATATAGTAAGAATATATTCTTGCTGTCAAAATTTATTCTTTTTAAAAACTAGAAGATATTCTTGAAAAAAGTATATATATTTACTACATAATCTTTTTATAATAAAAAATAATGAATTGAAATCAATGATTCAAAAGATAAAAGCTATTTTAATTTTAACATTATATTTGAGGTAAAATTGTAACAACCAATGTAAATATAACGAAGATTGAGTCCGAGATTCCTGGAGGGAAATTCTCCATGTCAATCTTTCTTCCAATATAGGTTATTGATTGATCACTTTGTAACATTGATGCCAAAGTATTAAAATTTGAGTCAGCGACGCTTTGTCAGAAGTGTGAATATGTGATGGTAAGTTGTTTTTGCATCATTCACTGAATAAGCGGTGCAAGTTATTTTTGCAAGTTTTATTTTCAAATGGTTTGGTATATTTTCATCCTCAGGCCTTGATTGATAGTGTATATAATTGATCACTAGGTACTAACCCGCGGTAGACCGCGGGCTAAATATTTTATTTTAAAAAAATACAGTGGTTTGTGATTGAAATTGTTAGTTTAGAATCTTTGGAATTTTTTTAATTTTTAAAATATTTATGGAATGGATGACTCGATGATGGTTTGGTATAAAATAGACGGCTGTATTTATAGGGTGAAGGATGATTATTTTCTTATCTTCCCATTCTAGTGATATAGTTGTGAGTATTTTTTAAAAATATACGGTATTTGGTTTTTTTAAAGAGTATATTCTTCTTTTTAGTTATAGGAAGATAAAGATATTGTTAAAGGAATATCTTATGAGAAAAGATTTTGTTAAAGGATATTTTTTTGTTTAGATTGTTTGTTTATGTGTTTGATTTAGTTGGATTAATTATCTATGTAATCCCGCAATTGTGGTTGAGTACTCGAGTAGGAATTTTAATTTTAAATAAATAATTATTAATTACTAATTATCTTTTATAGTTTTTATTGTTTTAGATTTTATTTAAAATTTTCTAATGGCAATTACATGTAATTTCTTACACTTTTTAAGGTTACTTTTAATTTTGTACTTCTCAATTAATATAGTAGGATATTTGTTATAAACATTAAAATAAAAATAAAACGCAATTACGTGCAACTTAAAACCCAAAGCATCGCTGTTCTGATGAGAACGACTTAGTCAAAAGCATTATACAACATTATCATAACCCATTCATCGCTAGAATCATCACTATTAGTGCTCTCCTTTTCTTTAGTTTTAGTATCTGCTTTAATAGGTTTTCCATCTCCATCACTTTCCTTGGCATCCTCAGAATCATCTTCTGATGATATATCAAGTTTCTTCGCAGGTTCCTTCGAACTACTCTCTGCCTTGGCCTTTACGGAATCATCTGAAGAAGAGTTGCCAGATATCGACTCATCCTTGCTGTTTAAAGTAGCCTCAGAAAGAGGCTTCTCGGCACAACTTTTCCTCTCCAACTCCTGTAAAAGGCGAGCCGCATAAATACGTGTTTCCATCCACTCACGACGAGCCTTCTGCTCAGACTCAGAGAATGAGCAGAAAGTTTTCTTGGCCGGACGCTTCTTAGTCGTCTTAGCGTCAATTAAGATCGTAATCGTCTCTTTGTCCTCCTTTGTACACGAAAGAACGTCTCTCTTATCTTTCTTCAAAGGCTTTGTGGCCTTGAAAACATACTCGCACATGGAGGAGAAAAAGAGAAAAGCGAAGTAATCACAGACTCGCCCATGGTGACGACAACAGAGAAAGAGACTCTCGGTTTTAGTAAAAAATAAATCCCTAGACAAGTGCTTTTTTTATATATACTAGTTAGTAGTTAGGAAATTCGATATATAGTAGGATATAGTAAGAATATATTCTTGCTGTCAAAATTTATTCTTTTTAAAAACTAGAAGATATTCTTGAAAAAAGTATATATATTTACTACATAATCTTTTTATAATAAAAAATAATGAATTGAAATCAATGATTCAAAAGATAAAAGCTATTTTAATTTTAACATTATATTTGAGGTAAAATTGTAACAACCAATGTAAATATAAGGAAGATTGAGTCCGAGATTCCTGGAGGGAAATTCTCCATGTCAATCTTTCTTCCAATATAGGTTATTGATTGATCACTTTGTAACATTGATGCCAAAGTATTAAAATTTGAGTCAGCGACGCTTTGTCAGAAGTGTGAATATGTGATGGTAAGTTGTTTTTGCATCATTCACTGAATAAGCGGTGCAAGTTATTTTTGCAAGTTTTATTTTCAAATGGTTTGGTATATTTTCATCCTCAGGCCTTGATTGATAGTGTATATAATTGATCACTAGGTACTAACCCGCGGTAGACCGCGGGCTAAATATTTTATTTTAAAAAAATACAGTGGTTTGTGATTGAAATTGTTAGTTTAGAATCTTTGGAATTTTTTTAATTTTTAAAATATTTATGGAATGGATGACTCGATGATGGTTTGGTATAAAATAGACGGCTGTATTTATAGGGTGAAGGATGATTATTTTCTTATCTTCCCATTCTAGTGATATAGTTGTGAGTATTTTTTAAAAATATACGGTATTTGGTTTTTTTAAAGAGTATATTCTTCTTTTTAGTTATAGGAAGATAAAGATATTGTTAAAGGAATATCTTATGAGAAAAGATTTTGTTAAAGGATATTTTTTTGTTTAGATTGTTTGTTTATGTGTTTGATTTAGTTGGATTAATTATCTATGTAATCCCGCAATTGTGGTTGAGTACTCGAGTAGGAATTTTAATTTTAAATAAATAATTATTAATTACTAATTATCTTTTATAGTTTTTATTGTTTTAGATTTTATTTAAAATTTTCTAATGGCAATTACATGTAATTTCTTACACTTTTTAAGGTTACTTTTAATTTTGTACTTCTCAATTAATATAGTAGGATATAGATTTTAGAAAGTCAATCACGTTTTGTTTAGAAAGCATAAAGGGAACATAAAAGGCTTTTAAATGCTCCATAGCCCAATGCTCATAAACGAAGCATTTCCCAAGCATAATAGTTTTAAAGTTATTAAAATACAATTTTACCCTCATTAATCACCTAGAGTTTACTATATTTGTATATTTAAAATGTCTAATTTTGTAATTTTATGTCTAAATGCTAACAGCTGTACCAATCACATATCATTGTTAATAAATAATAACATACAGCTTATGCAGCTAATGATTCACTAACCGTTGTTCCAATCAAAGCCTTATAGTAACATTGGTAACTTAATCTGCATTGTTGCCGACTGATATCTTTTCTTGTTTCTTTGGTTACCTACTTTCAAATTTCTTCAGAATCCCATCTGACTTAGTTGTATAATCGAATCTGATCTGAGTCTATTTTCTTACAACCTGTTATCGTCAACCCCTGTAATTCTTGTATATCGTCAGTTCCATGGCTAGACTATATATATAAAATCACAATCTTCTGTATTCCACTTCACCGCTTTGTAATTTCAGCTGATCATGCAATATCTAAAAAATGTTTATACATCAATTATCAATCCTTGGTTGATAAAGCTCTGTTTTGCTAGGTCATCAATACAATACCAAGCAGCATCATAAAACCTTCCTCTCCCTCCACACAATATACGACCACCGACCACACCCTTCCAGTTACCCACAACCTGTGGAAGATATTACACACATATCAATAATTGCGTGACTAAACTCAAGAAAGACAAAGGCAAGTCTTTTGTCTTACCTCATCAAACCAAGTCCTCAAAAAGTTTCACCAAATACTGTCTCAGTGGGTGATGAACATAAAAGCGATAGTCAAAAACAGCAAGTTTGGTGAGGCTGTTCAGCAGACTAATCCTTGAATTTTCAATCAGCAATATCTTTGAGTCAAGTAGAGCTGCCTGCAAATCATCAGTAGACACTAGTTTTCAAGAAAAACACTTTGTATGGTATCCTGTTGTTAATTAGAATTCAGATTAGCAATGGACCTTGTCTTTGATCTCTGATTGCAGAAGCTCTAAAGACTCCAGCACTAGATCATCATCGCTGAGATTCTTAGAGTCAAACCTGGGATCCGATGATTCTCTGAGAACATCTTGTACTGCACACAAGAAAGTTTTTGCAGCGTCCCCTTGTTCACATATGTCGCATAGAAGAGACTTATATGTTTTCCCCTTATCTTTCTCAAGATTCCTTCTCCTATCATCTTCTCTAATAAGGAACAACCTGACATCAGTAAGGGCTGTATCATGATCTAGGAGTTGCGACTTCTTTGCATATTTTGTTCCCAAAGTCCTACACGTGAACTGAACGGCTCTCAGAACAGCCACCCAAAGACCAAGATTGTGTGCTCTGATAGGTCTGGGAAAGTGAAAAGTCTTGTGTCTTGAAGAGTAGTCGGTTAACCAGGACATGAAGTCATCTCCACTAGCACGTGCCTTGGCGTAGTGAACATCAGGATCAAAAATATTGATTTTACCTTCATCATCATACCGAGTAACTTTGCAGTGCAGAAGTCTCTTATCCAGAAGCAGAGTTGAAAACGTAGAGTCAAAGTCGATCTTCTCTTTAAATCGAGTACCACCACAGAAACTTTCTACTGCTCTGCAAACCAGTTCACGACCATCATACCTTTCACACTTGATGTTTCTGAGAAAGGCCAGGATCTGATTGAGTTGTGGACATTCCAGAAAACAGATGAACTGAGGTGTTTCCCTAGGCGACAACGAGTAAGAGTGTCTTGGGAAATTTCAAGTTTCTTGATGACAATATGCATCATCCTGTCTCGAATGCTGTATGAGAGAATTTTAGGGCCACACAAAGACAAGAGAAGCAATTGGATTTGCTTGAGTAACTCACTGCGTTCTTCATCAACAGCTAGAGGCCAATCTTTGGACCATCCATTCTCATATGCAAACGCTTGCACATCTGCTGGATGATTCTTGATCAGCTTTACGGCAGCTGCTGCATCCACTGGTTCCCATCCTCCAACCGATATTTTACTAGCCCAAACGTCACTTATCCTCTGGGGTATATCCATTGTTGCACAAGGCTTAAATTTTGCAGCATGTTCTTCTTCAAGATGATCGGTACATTGTTCTGGAGTAAAGAACCGTTTCAAACAAGTACGACAGATCCAGAGTTTCCACTTTCTGTGTTTCCTTGCGTAAGTGAGAACTTGCTCTAAAGCGTGTTGTCCTTCTTTCTTATCGTCATCGTCATCGCCATCGATGCTCTTGACATGAGTTTTAAGATCCGCTGTTCGAACTTTCATAAAGTTCCTTTTGGTCTCAACATTCAATCCCATCCAATACGACCTCAATGGGTTAACTCGAGATACAAGTGCACTGCAACTCGCCTCTTCCTCCTCATCTTCAACTTCGTATGGGTCCCCTGTTTGTTCGCCAACGCCAATCTGGGAAACAGCGATCTTTGCCTCTGCAGTTTCGATTATATACTCCAGTTCTTGAATGTCGCTGCTGAATACAGACGCAAAGTGCTCCAATTCAGGTTTCCTAATTTTAACTAAACCATCTTTTGCGTGGAACAGAGACTTCTTGTAATATAAAGCTGATCCAAGCAACTCAGCCATGTTGAACAGTGAAATTGCAGAATAAACTGAACCCATGTTAATTCTGGAAAAGCAATCTACAGAACCCAACAAGTACGAGAACTTTACATTGCTCTTCTCTGTTTCTTCAGCTAAGGACTTCAAGATCAAACCTTGAAAGAGATTAGCCTCTACCATGTCTTTTCTTTGAATGAAACTCCAATTTTCTTCAATCATTTCTAAACACTTGAGGTGATTACCTTCATAGTATGTATTCCTTACTTCTTCGATGAAAGACTCCATGTTCGTCGGAGAGAAGAGAATGATCTTTGCTTTTCTTGTTCCCTCCTATAGTCAGTCCTATTTCAAATGCGTGAGTTTTTTTATTTGTCTTCTAAAAAATAAATATAAACAAGAGTTATTTTATGATAAAAATTCCAAACCAAACCAAACTTTTTGATTACGAACCGAAATTTTTTAATACAAATTTTGTTTATGAGATACAAAATTATCAATTATCCCATCTCTAATCAAAATGAAGACTGGAACTACGTTAAACTGAATCAAATTAACCAAAATTCACTCAAAGAATTAATATTCTTAAAAATATACAGATGTATTATGAAAAAATTATAATCTCAATTAAAATATTCTAAAAAATAAAATTCATTATTTCTAATATATTTATTTGACCAAAAATTAAAATAAATAAACAATTAACTTAGATTGTAAAGTTTTGTCACAATAATAATTTGACCCTGAATGGAATTTATGTCTAGAATCTAAGAAATCTAAAACGTTGAACACAATAGAAATAAAATAAACTTATATTATAAATTGGACCCATTCCAAAACTCGAATAATTCAAACTAAAAACCAACCAATTAACCAAATGTCCTTTGTACCCAAAGAAAATACTACTTCTTTTGAGTTATTAAAAAGGTTATTTAGCATACATGAAACTTTCAAAAACTATGAGGATATAAATAAAGTTCTCAAAGACATTTGATTCAAAGTTCTCTTATGATATCGTCAAAACATGAATATAAAGTAAATGACAAAGAAAACAAAAATTATTATGTAATATAAAGTATAATCATAAACATGTTAAGTTACACAACGAATATAGAGCTTTGAAAACAAAAAGAACCAAAACCAAGATTTTCCTTGGAGCTTCCTTTCTTATGTTTGTGTGCATTTTAGCAGTCATGACCATTTTAACTCGCCCTCTACTCTGAGGCTCGAAGCTCATCTCATCTTGCACGAGCTCTGATTTTTTATTTTCTAAAGTGATTTCCTCAAAATTTTAATTATGTTAATAAAAACATGTTATAGAAGAAGGTTTTTCTCAAGCACGGTTCTGACGTATCTCTTTGGAGATGCAATGAGGGTGTTTATCAAGCACGGTTCTCGACTAAGGCTACTTGGAAGCTTCTCAGAGTTGCCCGTCCTATAATGGAGGAACACAAAGCGATTTGGTTCCCATATGCTACCCCCAAATACGCTTTCATCACTTGGCTAGTGGTAAAAAACATAATTGCAACAGGAGAAAGAATGCAGCACTGGCACCAATCGGCTAACACAAGTTGTATCTTCTGCAGCTATCCCATAGAATCCAGAGAACACCTTTTCTTTCAATGTCCCTATTCATCGCAGGTATGGGAGGCACTAATGAAAAAGTTTCTCTCTGAAAAATACACAAACCGTTGGCAAGAAGTCATGTCATTACTCTTAGGACCTGTTTTGGACAAGACCAGACAGAATACAATTGTTAGATTGTGGGCTTCCAACTTAAAATCAATTGGCAATGAGTGGAGAGGCCTATATCTTATATATACTACTTAAGATCCTACTCCACTTCCAATGTGGGATATTGTATCCCTAATATTGTTCTGTTGCTGGGCTTCCAACTCAAAACCAATTGGCAATGAGTGGAGAGGCCCATATCTTATAAATACTACTTAAGATCCTACTCCACTTCCAATGTGGGATATTGTATCCCTAATAACAATACACTCTCTTTAGCAAGAGCGGAATGAACAGCGCCATGGAGAAACACCTTCCCCGGTTTCGAAGCTTGTCACCCTCATTGATAAGAACATTCGCAACCGCCTGAGCACAATCAAGGATGATGGTGGTTCTAGCATCCAGCTATGGTTTGAAGCAAGATTCTATTAAGTTTAAAGCTCTTTTGTGTTGAAATGTTTTGAAACAATTTCTATTCAAGCTTTGTAAAATGTTTATTTTCTTTTGAATATAATTTAACATTAGATTCAGAAGAAAAAAAAACATGTTATAGAAGGTTTCTCTCTACAGCTTTTTTCAGAAGTTGGCTTTAATAATTAATTGCATTTTTACTGAACTTTTTTGTATCATTAATAATATATCTAAAACTACAAACACATAGATATAGAACCAATAATATTATTAATGATTTTAAAAATGTTGTTTCCTAAAATCTTTATATATAAAAAAAAAATTAAATTAATGATAAACAGATATCTTGCTGATTGAAAATTTCAGGATAGGTTTACTGAAACAACTCACAAGCCTCGCTGTTTTCGATTACCGCTTCTATATCCACCAACCCCTCAGAATGTATTTGTTAGGTTGTTTGAGGACTAGGTTTAAGAATAGATGAAGAAGTGAAGCTGCTCGATCAGATTCTGTATAACATTTTACAATCATAAGATCTGAATTTTCGATCTATACATTCAATCGTTAAGACTATAAAACTATATACGCATTTATTGTAAAAATGTTTTGTTTTACGAATAAAATTTAATATTCATGCAAAATATATATATATATATATATATATATATATAATTATAATGACAATAGGTATATAAAGAGATGGGAAAATATAATTTTCGCAATATTTCAAAAGGAATATATCATTGCAAAAATATATAACTCTGAAAAGATAACTAATTATTCGTTAAAACATAAATAAATATAGCCTAACATAGCTTAAAGCATCCCCTATATAATAAAACGGAAGTACACAACTTTTTTTGTAGGCTATATAATTTTTATAAGTTGGTTACAAAATATGTTATAGACTAAATATAGGTTGGTTACAAAAAAAGTTATATATTAATTGGTCAATCTGTGGTCTATATGAATACAATTAAGAATATCCCAAAGAATTTTCTTAAAGAGAATATTCTAATGATTTATACAATTTCCAAAATAAAATCTTTATTATTCCATATATTGATACAAAATATATACTGTTAGACATAAAAATATACTGATATGCATAAAAAGAAATAAAATCTTGGCAATTTATCACACTTAATCGTGATTTCCGAGATCTTATTGTGTAGTTGAAAATAAAATTTTACCTAAACACGCGTCATATTAAAAAACTTTCATCAAACATGTTCAAAAATTAAAACAAAAACAAACAACAAACATAACCATTTCAAATACATAAAATTACAAAATAGGTATTTTTTTTCAAGCCATCATGTTTAGCATATGATTTTTTACATAATGTTTTATTCAAAATACTTTTAAAAATAATCATATAAATTACATTTTATTATAAATTATAATATAAATAAAAATCATTTCAAACCGTGCTCTAGCATGTCCTAATCTAATATATTAATAGACATTTAAAAATATATTAATATATATTTCATTTCATTTTTATCATTGATTTTCAAAATACAATTAAATTAAAATTTAATCAACTTAATTATATTTTCACAAAATAAAATAATTCTATATATAATAATATAAATACTATTAAATAATCCAATATAGATATATACTAGAATCAAACCGTATAATACTAAAGATCACTAATATTGTGTTATATAAGAGAACGACTTAATCAAAAGCAAAAACTAATTCTCCTATAAACAAGAAACAAATCTTTCTAGCTAGAATATACATAAGATAACTAATATTTTATAAACATATACAAATGTTTTTCACAAAGTACAATCTCAATTAAAATATATAAATTATTAACTTACATTCTAATTTTTGTCAAAATTATAATTTGATCTTGAATGAAGTTTGAAACCTTGAACAAATAGCTATAAAATAAAATTATATTTGGAATCGGACCAGTACTCTTAGATCCTAAAACATTCTAATTTTAAGAGTCATGGAAAGTAGTAATCCATTAGTATTGCCATATGAATTTTTGTCATATTTCCTAGTCTTAACAGGAATGCACGACTAATCTTCAACAATTTAAAAGAATGAGAAAGAGTGATATGAAGGGTTGCTATAATACTATTACTACTGTAGGTCAATTATGTGGAACCTATGAGCTAACGGCAAGAAACAGTTGTAAGGTTTAAGTTAAAGCCACAGCAGGACCTATCCTTGGTACAAATTACACGAGGATTCGTAGATGTAAACATAGACATATGTGAAACGAAGCTTTTTAAAGAGGAGGGAACAGTTGTATGTGTTGATCTTTTATAAAGATTATTAAATAATCATTATTTCATTTCATAATAAATAAATAGAAAAACTTATAAGAATACTGTATAACGCTTAGAAGACATGGACAATCACAAATAAGACACGAATGAAATATATAAAAATTCTGATTAAAAAGAATTCGGAATCATTTTTTTAATTGTATAATCTTTTAATCTCAAACCTTTCTGTTCTGGAAAAACTCGCTGCTACTCTTGTTCTTCATGAAGTCTTTTTGTTTCTTTGTACAGTGAAGATTTGGTAGAGGCATTGGAGTTGATTGAAGAAAAGATGAATTTTGTTAGGAATAACGACATCGGTGAGGAGGCTCGTATTCTAAGATGCCACATCTTGAAAGCTCTCGATCTATACATTCAATCGTTAAGACTGTAAAACTATATACGCATTTATTGTATAAATATTATTTATGAATAAAATTTAATATTTATGCAAAAAAACAGAAGAGATAGAATTATAATGACAATAGGTATATAAAGATTAAAGAGATGGGAAGAATATAATTGTCGCAATTATTCAAAAGGAATATATCATTGCAACAATATATAACTCTGAAAAGATAACTAATTATTCGTTAAAACATAAATAAATATAGCCTAACATAGTCTAAAGCATCACTGTGTTATATAAGAGAACGACTTAATCAAAAGCAAAAACTAATTCTCCTATAAACAAGAGACAAATATTTCTAGGTAGAATATATATATAAGATAATTATAAATCCCTCTTTAAGATATCCTTACAAAAATTATAATCTTTAAACTGATATATATAATATTTTATAAATAATTAATTATTTAGTATTTTAAAATGCTGTTTTTAAATAAACTTTAGTTAATTGGGGACAAAGTGAAGGAATGTGTAAGTAATAGCAAAAATAATGGTCCCTGTTTATTTTTAATGTAAATAAAAAAAATTATAAAGAAAAAAATTATAACTAATAAAGAATATTTTTGTTTGTAAACAAATAAATTTTAAAAAATATAACGAACAAATCTAAAATAGAATTTTGTTTGTAAAAAATATATTTTTAAAATATAGAAATATCAAACAAAGCAAATAAAATTACCAGGCAAACAGAATTTAAATTTTAAATTTTTTATTTACAAATAACTCGTTTAAATCTAGTGTATATGAAAACCATAGAATTATTGAATCTGGTTAAATTCGACTGAGTATTTTTTAGTGTTACCATTTATACAGATAATCTTAAGAATAAAAATAAAAGAAAAAGGAAAAAGCATATGCTTAATTTCAAGAATATAGACATGATTATATTAGAAACCCATGAAAAAAGGGAAGTTAAAAACATAAAGTCAAAGAATTTGTCTGGAAATGAAGAAAGGATCTAATTAGTAAACCAAAGAAAAATAAAAGACCAGTCAACCCAAGAATCTTCTTGATATCACACAGGAAAAAAAAAAAATCTGAAACGCGGTTTCTTCGATTATTGGAGAGTCAAAACCAGAAATGGTGTTGGTAAGAGACTAAAAAAAATCGATCGAAAGCTCAAAAACTCCATCTTCCCTCACGAACCCTAGATGAGTTTGTTGTAATCGTCAATCATCGATTTCTAAGATTTTAGTCTCAAAGGTTTTATCTTTTTTTTTCGTGTGTCTCTCTCTCTTAAATGGAGAATCGTAAAGGAGGAAACTTTAGCGTTATTAGCTCGGAAGCTTTGACCACGACGCTCCGTAATGCGATCCAAGCTCTGGGTCGTGGTTTCGATGTTACATCTGATGTTCGGCTTCTCTACTGCAAAGGAGCTCCTGGGTCAAGACTTGTTCGTATCGAAGAAGGTCAAAACAGAGATCTTGAGTTGTCTGATGGATACCTTCTTCCTAATGTCCCTTCTGATATTGAGTGTTCACGAGGCAGAAATAGTATTCAGAGAATCCCTGTTTGCAGCTTCCATCAGGTTAGTTTTGTTCAGCACTTTTTGTGTAACTTAAAACTTTTTCCAAATGCCAATGTTAGAGTTTAGCCCATTTTTTTTTGTCTTTTGTCTTGATTACGCATATAAAGTTAGATGTGATCTGTGTATTTTCTTGTGGAACCACTGGCTTAGAGGACCCTGATTAACTTTGGACTTTTCTAAATTTGGAAGCTTTACATTGATTTTTAACTTGGCTGAGGCAATTGTAGTTTGATTAAGTCAGTACCTTAGGGAAATTTCAGAACAGATATGGCTGTAGTAGACTTTTGTGCTGATCAAATGCTGTTTCTTATATTGGTGTTCTTGGTTTTATATGGTTTTCTGGTAAAGATTGAGTATTGGAGTTTAGGTGTGTCTTTGGATTTATGGAACCACTAGCTCATAGGACCCTTAGTAACTTTGGACTTTTCTCAATATGGAAGCTCCACTTGACTTAGGCAATTGTAGTTTGATCAAGTCAGAAGCTTAAGGAAGTTTTTTAGAACAGATATAGTTATATCGACTTTTTGTGCTGGTCAATACTGTTTCTTATACTGGTGTTCTTGGTTTATTTGGTTTTCTGGTGAAGATTGGTCTGTGGGGGGTCAAAATGACTATTGAAGTTTAGGTGTCTCAGTGGAAAAAGTACTGTCTTACTTATGGTTATTCATTAGATATACTTTTTTTTTTGGCAGATGGCTGAATATTTCAATGAGAGAGCAGGTGTAAAAGGGAACATACCACTAGGATGCTTTAACGCGATGTTCAATTACACGGGTTCTTGGCAAGTCGATGCAGCATCCACAAAATCTCTTGCACTGGTTGGATATTTTATACCTCTTTATGAAGTCAAATTGGCAAAGCTTACATTGGTTTTACGCAACGAGATTAGGCGCGCTGTTCCTTCCTCATGGGATCCCGCTTCTTTAGCTAGGTATATTCCTCTCTTTAATACACCTGTGTTTTCTGCTGTTCTGTATGTTCTGGTCTCGCTGGTCTAGATGTTTATAATCTCTTAAGGTTCACACCGGTGGAATGTTTGAGAACTAATTTAGAGTAGTCAGTTTCCTCTTGTTGTCTACACATAGTTTCTGTGGCCAAATGAAAGAAAAGATTTAAGAATTCTGGTGAAGAGGAAGCTTTGCTGAGTGTGAAAGCTACACTTGATGTGATTATTGATGACAATTTCATAATTCTTATGTGGTTTCCCCACTTGTCTACTCATTTGGTACAGCTTCATTGAAAATTACGGCACACATATTGTAACTTCCGTGACCATTGGTGGAAGAGACGTAGTTTACATTAGACAACATCAGTCTTCTCCTTTACCGGTATCTGAAATCGAAAACTACGTGAATGACATGATGGAGCACAGGTTTCATGAAGCAGAGAGTCAATCTATTACGGGCCCCTTAAAATACAAAGACAAGGTTAGTACGACGTCACAGGCCATGGCGAGATTAGTCTGGTATACCAAAATTCATGCCCTCTAAATATGGTTAACGAAGATTTTAGCTGAAAAAGCTCTCTCCTGTAGGATATCACAGTAATATTTAGGCGAAGAGGAGGCGACGATCTTGAGCAAAGCCATGCTCGATGGTCTGAGACAGTACCAGCAGCTCCAGACATTATCAACATGACTTTTACTCCTATTGTTTCTCTGCTCGAGGGTGTGCCTGGTCTACGGCATTTGACTCGTGCTATCGAACTTTACTTGGAATGTGAGTTTCTATTAAAAAAATTGTACTTCGTTATGTTACACTTTCATAAACATAACAAATCTCTTGATGTTCTTTACCAGATAAGCCTCCTATTGAAGATTTACAATACTTCTTGGATTTCCAAATAGCTCGAGCTTGGGCTCCTGAACAGAGTAACCTCCAACGTAAAGAACCTGTGTGTCCTTCTCTTCATTTCAGCTTAATGGGTCCCAAACTATTCATCAGCGCTGATCAGGTAACTCAGAGCGCCCAATTCATTTGTTTGGTTATAATCGTTCGGTGTATGGATGAAACTAAGCATAATGTGTTTGGGTATTTTCAGGTAACGGTTGGGCGTAAACCGGTGACAGGTCTCAGGCTTTGCTTAGAAGGAAGCAAACAAAACCGTCTCTCTATTCATTTACAACACCTAGTCTCTCTCCCCAAAATCCTTCAGCCACATTGGGACTCTCACGTGCCAATAGGTGCACCGAAATGGCAAGGACCAGAGGAGCAAGATAGCCGCTGGTTCGAGCCAATTAAATGGAAGAACTTCTCTCACGTAAGCACCTCGCCTATAGAACACACTGAGACACACATCGGCGATCTCTCGGGAGTTCACATTGTTACCGGAGCACAGCTTGGGGTTTGGGAATTCGGATCAAAAAACGTTTTGCATTTGAAATTACTCTTCTCTAAAGTCCCCGGTTGTACAATAAGACGATCCGTCTGGGACCATACTCCGGTTGCTTCCTCAGGGAGACTTGAACCGGGAGGTCCATCTACATCGAGTTCGACCGAGGAAAAGAGAGAGGACGTGTCAGGACAATCAGGGAAACTGGCCAAGATCGTGGATTCGTCAGAGATGTTGAAAGGACCACAGGATTTGCCTGGACATTGGCTAGTCACTGGAGCAAAGCTAGGCGTTGAAAAGGGTAAGATTGTATTGCGTGTGAAGTATTCGTTGCTAAATTATTGAGATTTAGGTGAGTTCTTGTTTTTTCCGGCGGTCGGAAAATATTTTTCACACGTTAGCATTCTTTGCACAGCGAATCTTTCTTGTACATGTGTCGGTTGCTTTTGAGAACCGTTCGGTTCGGTTCGGTTCTTCATTAGTTTGGTTTGGTTTTGGTTTGGCTGAATTTTTGTCCGGTTGGGTTTTGTAGACGATTTTAATTAAATCAGAGGAATGTACATTGTAGTTGGACTCAACACATGGTCGATGTACGGCCGTTTGGTGACACGTTTCTATGAAATTTGCATGCCATGTATCATAATAATCTTAGAAAAAAAGATTATACATATAATCTAATCATGAAACCAAATACTTAAAAAAATCAAAAGTGGAACAAAGTTAAAGAAAAATCAAGAATGGCTTCGAGCGGTGGCGACGACCAGGTGCCTCCTGGAGGTCCGGTGACGTTTTCAACACGTTTGATTGATGCTGGATCGACGATCATGCAGAGGCGATTACCGGTGAAGCAAATGAACTGTCACGTCTCTACTTTCGCAATATATGGTAGCGACATGTCCCGGCAAATAGAGACTCACCACTACGTCCAACGAGTCAACGACGAGTTCCTCCAGTGCGCAGTTTACGCCTCTGATCGTTCGGATGCACCTCTCATCGGTACTGTTTTTATTTTCTTTCATATCGTTATTTTACGCTTCCTTCGAATGCGTAATTTTGAATATTTATAATAAAGTTTTTTTTCTTAGGAATTGAATATGTAATATCGGACCGATTATACGAAAGTCTGCCTCAAGATGAGCAAAAGCTTTGGCACTCTCATGCTTACGAGGTTAAGTCAGGCTCGTGGGCTTATCCACGATTGCCAGAGGTTGTGGCTGCTCCGGAGCTCAAGAACATGGCCAAAACGTACGGAAAGTTTTGGTGCACCTGGCAGATAGACCGAGGTACGTCTCTGATCGTATCGGCTATATTCGGGACCTTAAACCGTTTCTGTTAGTTAATACATCCATAAATCGTATGGTTAAACAATTACGTTCTCCAGATTAATCGGTTAAAACAACTAAACATTAATCAGAATCAAAAAATTTATAGTGGTGAAGTGGGTTCGATTTGTCCGGTTTAGTTTGGTCAGACCAATCATTGGTTTATTATGTGTGTTTATGTAGGTGACAAGTTACCAATGGGTGCACCCGAACTGATGATGTCACCTCAGGGGGCGGGGCAAGGGGTACTAAGGCCGGAGTTGGTGAAGAGAAGAGATGAGAAGTACAACATTTCGACAGATGAACTGAAGCACAAGAGAGCGGAGATTGCTGAACCGGAGTGGATCAATCCGATGGCTGATTACTGGAAGCAACATGGTAAGTGTTTTGTACTCGATATCATGACTGTCGAAATGAACCGTAATGCGCAATTTCCGTGAACAATGTCCTCTCATGATATACTAGTGATGAACCAGTATGGAGATCGTGTTTATAACTTATAATGTATATAGAATAATAATGTTTTACTCGATTTCAATACTTCAAGAAGATAGTAAAAAAGTGGTACGGTATACAACAAGATCACACATATTGGTTTGTGGAACTTTAATTCTTATTTTACTCTGTTTCTTCAAAGCTGTGCCAACCTTGAAATATCCATAGGGTAAGCGTCTGAAGGCGATTGTGCTTTGTATGATCTCCTTGCGATAATCACATTCGCAGCTTCAGTTGGGTGGAATGAGTCCCAGAACACATACGCGTTTCGGTTGTTACATGGTCTTTGTCCCGGTAAACATGTGATCTGACCAGCATTCCTCCCGATACCGCAACATCCAGCGTTCGTCACCCTAAACCCTGAATTAATAAAGCATTTCCGACCAAACCAATATCAAGTTTTGTGTCTTTAACATTGAAAAAAAAAACACACGCTTGTGTGTGTGTACATACCAAATCTAGCGGGGTTTGTGATCATGTCCTGGAAAATGCCATAAGCATTGATGTAGATGAACTTTGCATCAGGATGATTGTTGTTAAGCTGATCAACGAGCGATTTGAGCTTGTTGTTGAAGATTTGGTTTGCTGAGTTGATGCGTTCAACGCAAGTCCTACCATCACGGCTTCCCGCGAGCGCATTTGGACTACAACCGACTGCTCCAACTCCGCTCAATGCAAACTTTCGAGCCCCATAATTGTATAGTGCCTGCACAAAACCCCCCCAAAAATATGTTAGTGAAACTAGTAAGTTTACCGATATACAAATTTTACAAAACTAAAGAAAATTTACTGCACATTTTTTAGATTTTTTTCCAAAAAGGTTCTCACAAGATAGGAATTGGAAAAAGCTTATTCTCCGCGCAGACTATAAACTGTATACGAGTTAAGACTGAAATTGGCTTTATTGGTCTGATACTTTAACTTGTACTATCAATTACTATTTTTGCCATTCTCTACGCAAAAGGACATATTTTCATTAAAACAAAAATCGTATTTTCATGAAATGGACCAAACCGACGTCTAGAAACATGACTATCATCACTACTAAATGGGCAACTCGAGAAAGCCAAACCTTTTCAGTTTGTGTCAATTAAAATCTCATGAAACAAAAAACAGAGATAGAGTAGCCATAAGTAAAAACGTACATTAAGCTGAGTGCTGTAACGACTGATGAGATCGTCGGCATATTGTTCGGGTGTGAACTGTCTGCTAGAAGAGTAAAACGTAGGCATGAAGTAGTTGTTGAGATAATCGTTGCTTCCTAAACCTACAGAGTAAATACATTTCTTGAGGTAATCAGCTGCACGTGTCTCGTCTCCTAGTAGCTGCACAACTTGTGATACCGTGCTCTGGTAGTTCCTAACTTGCCCACTAAAGCTTATCCTTTGTCCCTTCATTTTTCAAAAAAAAAAAAAAAAAAAAAAAGAATACAATGATTAGAACTTTTTAATGAATGAAATAGAGTTGAGGAAAAGTGTTTTTGTGATTTATTTACCAATTGTCGACCGGTTTCTTCTCGGATTCCAGCAGCTGCTGATGCGTAGTTAACACCGGAGAGTATTTGCCGACCACTCACAGAATTGTACGCAGGAATGTACCCATTGAATCCAAGTAGCTCAGCTTCATTTTATCACCAAGAAAGATCAAAACCATGTTAGATTAGGACTATTTACATTCTAATCACGTAGACTATGTGATTAGCTACGTAGTTATGAAGGGAAGATAGATTGTAAAAAAGTATGCATACCGATTTCGTCAACGGTGGTCTTGCCGTTGGAGAAACGGCCGGTGGGGCCGCCGAAATCGATACCGTAAGGGAAGTAGTTGGCTCTTGCAAAAGAAACAAGACCGTTGTTGTTTCCATTGTCAACCAAAGAGTCACCAAAAACGAAGAAGCATGGTACTTGAGCTTGTGCTTGTGCTTTTACTACACTAAAACCGAAGCTCAACAATACAAACACTACACAACATTTTCTTAGGTAACTCTCCATTTCAAAACCAAAACCTTCTTTAAGTAGGAAAAAGATATTTGATAATGGAAGGAAAGAGTAGTGAATGTGAGGAAGTCCAATGAAGTTGTGGGTGTATATATAGAGAGATATTTGTGATTTTGGTAGTATTAAGTTTTGTAGGACGAGTCACTTTAAGATTGGTGGGTCCAATAAAATGCGACTTACTTTTTTCTCATTTATTAATCTAAATCAAGATTTATCAAGGGCTTTGTATCCGATTTTATAAAATGTGTAAGTGCCGACAACCGGATTGACACTAATCGGTAATCACACACTACATATCATTATTAAAGGAACTTAAGAGGAACTGTGAAGAACCAAACAAGAAAACTGAAAAGTTAATTATCAAAGTTAAACATATTGGAAGAGAGGAGGATTTATTTCACAACGATACTTCAACCAAGCTCTTTTCAGTCTATGACCCCTACTAATATAAATAATTCTTCCCACCATGGCACCACTGATATTTATTTACCCCTAAAATTATAAAAATTTATAAGAAACTAATTGTCTAAATCATTTATAAAATTTTTATATTAAAAAAGAATATTTTGCAGTAGATATGATTGAAGTAAAAGTCGTATGTAGGTTTGACAAAGCCGTTTGTGCTTCTCAAAGTTGACCAGCTGTAGAAATTTTTTCCGCGTACAAACTCCAACCTTTTGTCATATAATTTGGATATTAAATGCGTCAATTAAAATATTTATATATATATATATATACATACGAAAGAGAAATGAAATCGTGTATTATTTATTAGTGACATTTCTCATTAGTTGTAGACGTAGTATGTAATTGAAATATCCCTCAAACTATTCGCAAATGAAGAAGAATTGGTGAAAAGAAAACAGGTGAGGAATTAGGTTTGGGCAATAAATGAAAGGTGGATTCTTTGTGAATAAATCAACGACTTTGTTTGAATCATAATTGAACAAGGCCGGTGGTGCTTCCATATGTTCCCTCCCAACTATTTCCATTTAAGATCTTAGGTGTTTTTGGACAAAAAAAAACAAAAACAAAAAAACAAAAAAGATCGTAGGTGCAACTCTTAGCTTAGGTTACTATACAATTTATGACTATATTGTATGATTTGCATGTTTTCAGGTTAACTTTTATTCTGATGCCAACGAAATTTTGGGCAATAACGTATAAGGATTCTACTCAAATGTGAACTTACATGCTGGTGGATTATTGTTCGATTTTTTGATCCAGTATGAAGTTTGCAGACATATACCATGTTGATAAATGAAGAAATAAATAAATAAATTTTGAGATATTCAAGACACACCAAATCATCAATGTTATGTATGTGTTATGAAGATATTTAAAAATTTATATTATATCATTGGTGACTTGGTGTGTATTGAGATACATACACACCAATTCACCAAGTCACCAATTCTTTTTTAAGATTTACGAGAAAAAAAATATTACGTTGTCAATTGTTATGAAAATATTTAAAATATATACAATATACAAAATTATTTACGAAGATGTATTCAGGAGATTTAACAGACTATACAACGGATAATAGTGTAACTGATGAGCTATATTCTTCTATTTCTAAAAAAATTTAAAATTTTTATTTCAATTTGTCACTAAGGCTCCAAATGATGATTAACAAATTGAACTAGCTGTATAAGATGAATAATGATGTGTTAGAATAAAAAAGCTGAACAATCAAAATAAGCTGAATAAACTGAATGAGGTGAATAAACTGATGATAAATAATAGTATGCTAAATGATGATCATTAAATTTCATACCAAAAAAAATTATGATCATTAAGTTGAATACCTGAAACCAAAAAATATATATTAATAATATAAATATATATATAATATTTAAAGTTCTATATATGTATATATATTTATTTAAATTTAAAAATTAAAAATACTTAAAAGTACTAATAGATTATTAATTCTTATTTGAAAATAAATATTTGATTACAAAAATATTATTTAAAACAAAATGAACTGATATTACGATTGTTTTGAACAAAATAAAAGTGTTTAGCTCATAACTTTTTTTTGTGAAGATAAATCTCGATGAGCGTTGTATATTTATGGGAACTGATATTAGTCTTGGTTTTAATCAATAAAAATATGAATTATTTTTAATAGTATAAATTGAGCTGATTTTGCACACTTGAATATCTTTTATTCTAAACAAATTATCCAAATTGAATTAATTTAGCCTTGAATGGTTACAAGTTTTTAAGTAGATTTTGTTTTTAGTTTTTCCAAAAAAATCTAATTTATTGTCATTCAAGATTTTATAAAATTGGTTTCCCTAGGAAATCTAGTTTTTGCAGATTTTACGCATTTACAAAGAAAAACCAAAAACCATAGTGGTTTTTCTATTCATGAGTGTTTTTCTTTCATTTTTCAATTTTATTATTCTTTTTAAAAATGTTTTGGACTTTTTAGCAAAAACCAAAAACCACATATTTAAAAACCAAAAACTAAAATCTAAAAACCAAAAGCCAATTTATAAACTCATTCCATTCATGGCCTTAGTTTTCCGCTTCCTAGATTTTCTAAACATAATCTAAATATATATATATATATATATATATATATTATATATATTATATATATATATAATTTGTTATCCGTTTGTTGCATTTCTCAAAAAATTAATAATTTAAAACTATAATTTAATTAGTTAAAGTTTTTCATAAAGAGCCATTAAAAAAGGAAACACGATAATGTTGGTAAAGTATTAATATTATTTGCTTAATTATAAGCCACCGAGATATATTTTTTAAGCCAAAAAATTAATTAAAACCTGTAAATAAAATAATATAATTAAAAGAATAAACTAAATTTAGTTTTTTCATCTAGTTCATCTGCTCATCTCCTAATTTGAAATTGAACAATTTTCAGTCAAAAGTGCTATTTTCAAGTTTTAGGTGGGTTCTAATAAATTTTGGGTTATGAACATTTTTATATCAAATGTGGTTTTTTGGAGTATAACAAAATTAAAAAGTATAATCAACTCATTCAAACTGGTTGAAAAGTGCAACCATTTGCAGCCTAAATCAACTATTTGCAACCTAAATCATTCTAGTTATCTAATGACGGATATAGCTTATCGTATTATCCACGAATATCAGATATATAATCTTTTCCTATAAATGAATATAGACAAATGCAAAATTAAACTGCTAAAGAAGCATTTCATGAAGCCTCTCATGTATTATACATTTTTCTAGGTTTTGAATCAACTTATAACATGTTATGAATTTATTCAAAATAAAATGATTTTAGCTTTGACTTTTTTGAATTTTTGGCTATATATATTTAGACATATGATTATGTAAGGAATTCAATATTTTTGAGATATTTGAATACTAATTAAAAGGAAATGGTATCACAAAAGACCTATCATTAAAAATATCATTTTAGGCACTTTTTTGTATATTAATTAAAGAAAAAAAATCTCATAAATCGTTAGCTTTACTTGAGTTCTCATTCTAGATATTTGAAATCATATTTGGATATAGAGTCGAATAATGTAACCTAGGCATTTGTTTTTGTTTTTTTTTTTAAATACATTATAATACATTTGTTCCACATCAGATACATGTATTTATATTTTATTACTCGTAAAAGTCTAATGGACTAACAGCTATCCCAAAATTGATAAGAGAGACGACCAGTGTCCAGTCTTGGTCATTAGTATCAAGTTATCAACTATCAAATCATAATCATAAAAGCATAATAAAACAAGTTTAGTTGGTTAACGGGAAGAGAAAACAAGGTAAATTATATGCGACTAAAAAATAAAAAAGAGAATTATGATAAGTATTAACTACATGTGTTTTGAGATTGATATCGCAATCACACTTAACTACATGTTTTTGAGATTAATATCGCAATCAAGTGTGACGATGGATAACTATTGGGCTTGATTCATAATTGTTGGACTTGGTTTGTTTAGCCCGATAGAGAATGTAATATTACGTAATACGTACGTATGTAGAGATGGATCAATTGACAAACAGGCTTACCAAGTTGACCCAAAAAAAAAAAAAAGAAACTTACCAAATGCATAATGAAAGTGACGAAGAGATGCGCTCGTTCTTACAATCTTACGTCTTAGTGTTGTCAAATTAGTTTAACGTTGATATCTTCTTTCTTACATCTTGTACTATATTGCAAGGGGTATTGAAATTAATGACGATTATTTTCAACATAATTCCAATCTACCCTAGATTCATTTTCAGCGAAATTTTGTTCATAGTTTTGCGATTATACTTACGAAACAAAAAATTTAGACTATAAATCCTCGCTCAAATCTTAAATTTAAATTTAGTTTCTCGAAGAGGATACACGATTACAAAAAAAAAAAAAAAAAAAGCATTCTGGAAGTAACTCAGAGAATTAAATCCCTTTTCTTTTAATAAAGCAAAACAATTTGGGTACACACATAACTCCAGAACTTTTTTCAAGAATTCAATTTATAACCTGAAAAGCAAATAACATTTGTTTAAGAAACTCTCCTATTCTTTGTCCTTTCAAAGCTGTGCCAGTTGCGAGATATCATACGGATAAACGTCGGAAGACGATTGTGCATTGTAAGATCTTTGTGCAATGACCGTGTTTGCTGCATCCGACGGATGAAACGCATCCCAAAACACATACTCATTTCGGTTCGGGCACGGTGGTTGTCCTGGTAAACATGTTAGCTGACCTCCGTTCCTTCCAACTCCACAACACGCAGCATTCGTTACCGTAAACCCTAAAAAACATTCATTTTCCAATGTATCGTTATATATTACAAGAAAATATACAGTTTACAAGAAGATTTCTCTATACCATAGGCAGATGGATTGGCGATAATGTCCTCGAAAACGCCATATGCATTGATGTAAGTAAACCTGGCATCGGAATGATCGTTGTTGAGTTGTTGGACCAAAGACTTGAGCTTGTTGTTGAAGATTCGGTTAGCGGAGTTGATACGTTCCACACAAGTTGTTCCGTCGGGGCTGCCCTGTGCGAGCTCATTCGGGCTACATCCAATAGCTCCTACTCCTACCAATGCAAATTTTCTGGCTCCATAGCTGTATAGTGCCTTCATAAACACATACAACAAAGAAAGATTGAGAAATTAAGGTATAAAATTACTCTTAAAGATCATAACATCAAATATAGGATACAAAAGAAAAAAAAAAAAAAAACAGAGGACTCCCAAATTACCCCACAGCCCATCGAGTTAAACATCAGTTTAAGTCAAGAAGGCTTACATTGAGCTGCTCCCTGTAACGAGTGATAAGATCTTCAGCATACTGCTCGGGACTGTACTGTCTGCTAGTGGCGTAGACCTGAGGCATGAAGTAGTTATTAAGATAGTCATTGCTTCCCATCCCAATAGTGTAAATGCATCTCTTAAGGTAATCTGCTGCAGTGTTCTCGTCTCCAAGAATTTCCACCACTTGAGACACTGTGTTCTTATAGTTCTCTACTTGCCCACTAAATGTTATCCTTTGTCCCTTCATTCCCAAAAGCAAAATAAAACCAAAAAGTTAACAAGTTTTTCTCGTCTTAAACAGAAACAGAGAGCCAAACAGATTTATCAAAATGTTGTTCTTTTTACCAATTGTGCACCGGTTTCATCTCTGATTCCAGCAGCTGCAGATGCGTAGTTGACTCCTTGAAGTATCTGCTGGCCACTCACAGAACTATACGCAGGAATGTAGTTATCAAATCCAAGTAGCTCAGCTTCATTATATCACAAGACATGTCAAAGAGAAACCATGTTAGATTCAACTAGTTTAGTTTGACAAAGTGAGTGAGTGAAGAAAATATAATGAAAGCTATTGGTTACTTCAAGAAGAGGAATAAGGGTTTACCGAGGACATCGACGGTGGTTTTTCCGTTGGAAAAGCGGCCGGTGGGGCCGCCGAAATCGATGCCATAAGGGAAATAGTCGGCTCTTGCAATAGAAGTAAGACGGTTGTTGTTTCCATTGTCAACCAAAGAATCACCAAAGATGAAGTAACATGGAACTTGAGGCTCTGCTTTTACCTTAAACCCTAAACCTAAAAACAAAACAAACATAGAAACTAAACAGCATTTCCTCAAGTAACTCTCCATTGATCTCACAAACCAATAAATTCCTAATTAGGAACTGAATTTTATGTATAGTATAACAAAATGCTTTGGTGAAATAAGTGTTTTATTCTTATTGAAATGGGAAATGTAGGTGTGGTGGTAGTTGTGTGGCGAAATGTGAAGAATCCAGAGAAGTTTTGAGTCCTATATATGGAGTCTGAAAATGTAAGTGAGTTATATTTTCTTTCCTTTTTTTAGTCTTTTTTAAGTTTGTGTTATAATTTACTTTAAAGTCGATGGGTCCATTTATAAATAGTATTTGTTTTGAGAACTATATACATAGTTGGTTGCACAAAAAAAAAGAAAACGTACGATAGTTAATGACATCTTATGGGGTTAAAAAAAATGAGTAAGCTACTCTTTAAAGTTTAAACGTATCTTCGTGGTAAATGGATTTGTCGTCTCACAAATAACTGCTTTATAAGATACTTGATTACGATGGTTTTAGTATATATAATGATATTCAAAACGATAGATCCTATCGTCTGATTGGTATATTTTTTTTCCTCCAAAAAATCTGTCATGTACGTGATTGTATATTACTATTGTTTAAAGGTTCTTGTAAATTTGGATGTACATTATGATGTTAATTTTGGTCTTAGTTATGTAAGGTTGAGTTGTGGTTATCAATCATCAAACTAAAAAAGAAAGTTTCAAATAAATCTTACCGATAGACTTATCGCTAAAAAAAAAAGACTCCGTTGAGAAGAAAACAACTGTAATCATAGTTGTATTATTGGTGGACTCGATCGCATACATAGATCTTTCATTTCAGAGCTTAAATTTTAAAATGGAAGGAGTGGAAAATAAGTGAGGAGAGTTAGGTTGGGGCATTAATTTCACGCGGACTGAAAACTTTTTTTTTACATGAATCAAAAGGAGCCACCAAGCCGTGCTGATACGTGCGTCCTAAGTCTTTTTATACATACATACAAATATATACACATTCATGATTCATCATATACAATGAAATTATACGTCGATCATATGATACATTTGAGATGGCCAGTTCAAATCTCAGTTTTAGAAACTTGTACACATATTTCAGTATGAAGGGTTTAGTATTTTCGACAAAGAACTAATTAATAATGATAATTTATAATATATAAACTCTTATCTGTATAATATATATTATTTATAATAAAAAAAAAAAAAAAGAGAGAGGATATAACCAGGTAATTTGTGGTGTAAGAAATCCAAATTCGAGTTCTACTAAATCACGCATTAGAAATATTAATGTCCATTAGCTAGGTCTAACCTTCTTTTTACCATCTAAATTAAGTAAAACTATGTTCAAATCTTTTTATGAATTGATGTTTCGTTTTGCTATAACCTTATAAGCTTGAGATAGAAAGGTTTTTATTCATATTACTGGTGAATCGATTCGAGCAACGGACAACGGTATATTCTAAGGTATTCAATTTTTTGGCAAAAATATTATAAATGTTAAGTATAAATAATAGAGTAATAATTAATATATACTGCGTAGGGTGTCCGGAGTGCGGACACAAGCCGACATAACAGTAAAAAAAGGGGTCCCTAAAGTAAAGAGAGAGCGTGTTGGAGTATGCTTCACTAATCCTAAATTTTTTTGCGAAACGAAAAATAGATACAAATGTAGGCTTGAAATGAACTTTTTTTCTTGTGAATTAGATTTGAATTCTTGTTAGCAGTAACATCATACGTTAACGTCAATCGCAGTGTAATAAGATTTATTAACGTGACCATACTAACTAATGCAATAATGAGTCCGATCAATTTTTGTTATCCAAGCACTTTAAATATCTCGGGTCCTTGTTAGCAGGATGAAAAAGTTCCCTCTTCTTCAAGCTGATATAGATATCAACAAAGTTAACTAAACCCATAAAATAAAGCTAAGTAAAGTATACATTTTGAAAGAAACATAAAATTGTTAACATTTATATCGATCGATTAGTATTTTGATCAAATGTCATATCATAATAACGTTGGTCAACATGTTAATATATATGTTTTTTACATGATTAATTAATTTATATGTTAAGTAAGGACAAAATGTATAACAAAGAATATTCGATTTTATGAAATCCCAAAGCATTTCTCTTGCTGCTTAGAATATCTAGAGCTATTAAGTGGATCGTCCAATCTGTAATAAATTTAAAGTTATTAACCATACTCAATTTCAAATATAATGCAAGTAAAAACATTACGTTACGACTGTCGTTATGAAACCTCAAAAGAAAAACTTTATTGCTTCTTCTACAATAGATAGGGTATAAACGATTGAGGCATGAATTGATTGAAGACAAAAAAAAAAATATTATGAAAAAAATATAGAAGTCGTGAGAAGATTTGGATTTGGCTAGCTATGATAGACAAGAGCATGATGCATGATATACGTGTAAGAAGTGTCTCATCAGTTAGTCGTCACGAAGGTACAGTGTTTAGCAATTTAGGAACTTTGCATTGACGAAATAGTTTCACTCCTTTACGAAAATTTGAAACAAATTCTTCTATCAGAATTTGAGCCAAGCTTATTCCATAAATTAGCATGGTGAAATCGTTGAAACAAGAACGACGATAGACATTTTTTTGTGGGCAAGTGTGTACATGCATGATGCATCTCGTAGAAACAAGATGCTGAAACCGTCTTGGTGAGGGTTTCTAATTCTAAATTCATCTACAAAATGTAAATCTCTATAATTAGATTAGTCAAATCTACAATTCATATATTCTTTGCTACCTTTTAACCAAGAAAAATTTAGGTAATTGGTTCTTAATTAATGCTACTAATAATTTTATTCACAACTGGCGTTCACGGTCCTTTTCACGATGTACTAGCACCCAAATTGGTCTTACTATAAGGGAATCAATGGTTGAGATTTATTGGTTATCTTTGGTTAATGAGTTGGAACTGCAGTTAATGAAAAGTTAGTTGGGAGTTTTAGTTGTAGGACACAAAATATAAAAGTCAAAAAGAGTTAGTGAGGAACGTGCTCCTGCTTTAAACTAAATCTTGCTAGACGTTGATGGTCCATGTTTATCTGCAAATTTTATGTTATTTTTTATTATTCGCTATTCTAATAATTTGTAATGTTTGATGGATTTATGTGAATTAATCTCTTTTTGTATTGAAATAAATTCTCCATTGTTAGACAGCTATACGACAGAGAACATATCTGTTAGTGAGTAGTGGCGAATTTTGAGTTATTTTGCTTTTGCAAGAAATTATAATGACATCATCAGAACGGCATAAGTAATTTAAATGTTAATTTGAGGATATTGGAATCTAGCTAACATGTTAGCTCATGTAATGATCGATATCATTAAAACTTAGAGAAAATTAAATTAAGCAAACTGTAAGCACTTGCTTACTTTACCTTCACTTTAGAGACACGTATATTGAACCCAATTCGCATGACATTATTGATCCCAAAATGTTGGTTTTGCAATAAATTGCTAGGACTCATCATATATCGATCATTCGAAAATTGATTGCATTTGATAAGAGACAATTTACAGGCCATAGTGCTCTGTCGGGACAATGTTGTATTTTACTTCTTATTACAAAACCATGTGTACCCATGGTCTTGATTTGACATATTCAAAAGTTTACGGGACGACTAGTAATATCTTTTTTTTTGATTTATTTTATAGAAAAGTTTAAGGTGTTGTTGAATAAACGACTTAACTCAACTGAAACCATTTATTGGTGAATTAATGGATGAGTTTTGTTTCCACCTCATTTAGTGAAAACACCTTTTAAATTAAAGTTTGAACAAAACTTTGAAGTTTTGAACCATCGAGCAAGAGATGTCATCATCATCTTCACTGATAATCATAATCCATTCCGGTGCCACCCGGCCTACAAAGTTCTTAGGTACAATTGGGCCGAATTGGATTAGGCTTCTTTTAATGGGCTAATTTCTTTTAAAATCTTACATTTAAATTTATAAACATAAATAATCAATTAATTTTATTTTAATATATAAAACATCATATAAAATGAAACAAACTTTTTTTTGCCTAAAAGGCTAAAACATATAAAGAGGGGATAACTCCATTGTTACAATGATGAACTTATAATCTACATTCTTTGTAACAACAACAAAAAAAACCCATTAAACTCATTAGCCAATCAAACTGAGAATTATAATGTACAATCATCATAACAAGTGGAATCAAAAACAAAGGGATCTAATTTAGCTTCAAGGAAGCATCTTTTCCGGATCATCTCTGTTATTAGATTATCTAATACTTACGTTTCTTAATAAATAAGTATCCGAAACCCTAAGAACAAACATCAATCATTGGACAAATCCATAAACTTACGTAATTAAAATTCAGCAGTTTCGTGTGATTTACATTGCTATTTGACTTTCACGTACGCATTAAACTTAACCATAACTTCAGGCAAACCAATAGTTTATTAAAAACTAATTGTGATTTGTCTTGCAGCCAGCACAATACATTGACTCTACAATATCCGAACATATCTGCCTATACGCAAATATACTTGATACATACGCACACGTAATGTGATCCAATAAAATTTTTAACTCATCTTATCTAAATTTGTGATTTGTTTAAGGAAATTACTTATTATTTCTTCCGCAATATTAATTGCATGCTACATTTATCTGACAGGTGTCCAGACCAAACGTGGCTCAAAATGGTAACACCAAAACCTTTAACAAAAGAAAAAAATTGGCAAAATCGAGTCCTAACTCTTGACTCCTGCGTTCTTTTCTGAAATTTTCTATAAGTTGTTCTCAGAAGTCAGAACTTTATAGATAAAATTCAAGTCGTTTTCACAATCTTTAAGACCTGTATTTTTTTTTTTTTTTTCAAATCTTTAAGACCTGTATATAGACATAATATACACTTAAAAATTATACAACAGACAAACAATTCTTTAATGTCTCTCGAACTCTATTGTATATATATAATAATCGTACTCCACCAATCCAGAATATACGTAGCTATATTTTCGTCTGCTAATCATTCTCTAGCTTCAGACTCAAATATACAAATCACTTATCATATTGTAAGAAAATCGAGCTATATAGCCTATACAGAATTGGATTGATCCTTCTCAGCAGATAATTTTTTTAAACACATACTTGACTATATGAAGGTAATCACTATCACCACAGTCCACGAATCAGAAGGTTTAGGATACATCGATACTCCAAAATATAGTACTATATAATCTTTTAAAAGTGATAAAATATGCCACGTAGGAAGAACAAGTACAGAGACATTGAGAGTCCCGTCAATCGAAGCGAAGCATAAACTTCGAGATCCGTTTCTGATGATTACGTGATCATAACACGTGTTTGGTTGGCAAAAAGCTTTGTCGTATTTCAAGATAGATTTGGAAAGTGAGACCCACGAGGTTTTTTATTGACGATGCCTAACGATGCCGTAAATTCACACAACACACTTCCCAAATGCCCCAAAAGGCCAAAACTCTTTTGTCACTTTCATAAACTATTGCTGTCGTTCTCTTCTTCGTTTTAAACTATGCAAAACTCTATTTAAAATTTAAGGTATAGGATACCAAAAGTATATAAAATTTGTGAAAATCTTCAAAATTCGGATAAATGTCGCTTCGGGGATACTTATCATTTAATTTTTTTTTAAAGAGTTTGAATGATGAGTTGATGACATTGTTAGCCTGTTAGGTTGTATTGTAGTATACGGGTGTATTCCATACTCGGCTGCAACCGTTTTACATAATCATTATTTACAATTTTGTGACTGCCTATGGGTTAAAGTGTGAACAACTGTTTTTTACATTTGTGGCTTTCGTGTAGAACTTAAAAGCAAAACAAAACGATTTTATTCACTTATATATACATTTTCAAATTTCTTACTATTTTGTTACAAAGTAGTATAAACTGAACCGATTCATTCTACTTTCTTTTTAGATTTATATGGTTTAAAAAAAAAACTGAGATAGTGGTAGGTTAGAGTACTTTGACCAATTGCTTAACTGATTATGGTTGTTGTGAGTGCTTTCTTGTTTTATTGGAAGAGAAGGCCTTGGCTTTGCTTTCTTATTAATCTTTTGCTCTGCTTTGACTTATGAATACTTCCAAAATTATGTATGTTCTTTTCTTTTCTTTTTTTTGCTTTTGGTTAGGACGTTATTAGATGGTTTATAATTTCTATGGACTTACTTAGTTCCAGATCTACTTTTTCTTCGTAGTTAGGTGTATATATATATATATATATATATATATATATATATATTCTTATTCTTTTAATTTGTTTCAGTTTGGTTGTTAAGTATATTATCCGTTGGTGTATTTGCCTACTTCTACTTACAATATAAATAGAGAGAATTATCCCATGTGATTGAAACAAGCCGAGACAAATTATTTAGGCGTACGTCTTTTTGTTTGATAATTAAAATTAGGCGTAATTCTTGTAATACAACCAGAGTTGAATTCAAAAGGATAAGGAGAGAGAAGCTGGTCTACATTGGGAAAAGAATGAAGGCGACCACACATTGCTTTGTTGATAATACTCTTGAGATAGGCAAGATGATTACACTCCTCAATTCCTCTTCCTTTAAATGACATAGATGGTTTTCTGTTGCATGAGCTTCCAATGATCATGAGGACGTTGGAGTAGGTGAGAGAGATCCATGTCGAGATAAAATCTAAGATCAAGAGAAGCATTTGCAAGGACTCGATCTGTTAGCTAGATCTTAGATTTGAATATGATTATGTAACCTTTTCATGTTTTCACATTTGTTTGAACATGATTTCACCGTATATATATACCATTTATAATATTTGTACCAAAATGCAAAACTTGAAAAATAGTTTGTGAGTTTTCTTTGTGTTCCACAAATTTCAAAATTACAACTGGTATAGAAAATGCTTCAACCATCAATAGTAACATTAGAAAGAAAAAAAATTATCATCTTATGAGTTTGTTCTTTCTATCTCTTTCATCATTCCATGATTTAGCTTACATGTAATGATAATTTTCTATTAAAAAAAAAAGAAAAAAAGTTCTTAGATAAGAATTTTATAACCCAACCTTCCTAATTTAACATTAGGTGATGATATTTAGCAATTAGCATTAGCTTTAATCTAACATTAGGTTATGATATTTTTCTATTCATCTAACAGACTAGTTAGATATGTATCCTTATAATATGAGTTTGAAAGCTTGGAAAGAGATGGGGTAGGTTAGAAACAAAACCCCGTGATGTTGTCATTGTTGAGCACGTAAAGAACCTTATATAGTTACTTTGCAAAACGGATCACCCATGCCGTTTATTATTTATCACCATAATATTATTAGTAATTTGGTGAATAAAAATATTTCAATATCATACCAATAATGGGGAGAAAATAATCCATAAAATGCAAAAAAAAAAAAATCTTAAACAAGAACTTTAGGACTCAAACTTCCTAATCAATCAACGTCGTTTTTTTCTTTCTCATAGATGATCATGGTACTAAAGTTTCATTTTTGTCAAATACTATACATTTCATTGAAACAAATTAAAGCAATACCTTGAGATTTTGAAATTAACAAATAAGGTGAAGTAAATGACGACAGAACAAATAAATGAAAATATCAACATCAAGTTAAAGCTTAGATAAATGAAAAACAGTAGAAATTAAAGAACAAATAATTAAAATTTTAACCTAGTATATAATCCCAAAAAAAATGAAGGGGTTTGAAAGGTATAACGTTTAATTCATCAATTTCTCCTTATAAAATACATTGAAAAATAAACTACATTGTCGTTTCGTAATATGATTCACGTAAACTGGACCACTGCCAAAAACATTTCAAAGCATTCACGCTAAGAATTAATTATTATATTTTTTTTTTATGTTTGGGTAAAAATATGACTGGAATAATTAAAAATAATGTAAAAGACAAAACGTGGGCCACAAGAAACGGAGACTGATTTGTCAGTAGGCGCAGACACCTATCTTCTTTTTCCAGTTAAACACTTCAAAAGCATCATTCCAAGTTTCCATCTTTGTTAATACTTTTCTATATCTTTCCCTAAATTGTTTTTTTTTTCCCATGTCATAAATTATACATATATTATAACTATTTTTTTATTATAAATTTGAACTGACTAGGTCCTCTGAAATTGAAAGTTGAATCAGTCTTGTTATCGTTTTTTCTTATTCGGATGGGCTATATTATTATAAAGGTATTTTAATTAAGTATTATGTATTAACATATCACTATCAGAACTTGATTGGTAATTTTGTGTGTGTGTGTGTAATGTCTTGATTCAATCAAGAAAAAATCTTGACGAAAATGATTTATCTAGTAAATTAATATGAAATTACTGAAAATATAAAATAAATGTATCACTTTGACTGGAACTTTTGGAAAACGCACCTTCTGAAATCCCAATCTTTTAGTAATTTCTTCTTTACTAAAATATTTTCATCAATTAATTTATTTCAACCTTCCTATATTCTTAATGTAAATGATATCTAATTAAACCAATGCGAGTAATCAACATTTCTAAACGGATAAGATTTGTCCAATGTAATAGTTAGGCAAAATAAATAAGAGTCGTCGATCTTACATTACACAGAGATACATATATAGATAAGACAAAACAAAAATTCTTATAATTAAGACTATAAAATAAAAAGGGAAAATAGAAAATTAGTAATTAATTTTATAGAAATAAAGCGGGGTCCGCACTCAACGCCACTACGATGACATCATCACATAAACACACAAAAATGTAAATAATAATAAAACTTGAGTACTCTCTACGTTTCCTCTATACTCTCTCTCTCTCTTTATCTCTATATAAACCCTTCACATTTCTCTTCTTCTTCTTACTGTTCTCTCTTTAATCCACAAATCTCTAATTTCTTCATAAACCCTTGTTACATTATTTATTACAAAACCCCTTTTTAAAAAAGTTTAACATCTGAGTTCTTGAAAATGTCGGAAGAGTTCGACGAATCTGAGATTATTTTCTCTGATAACTACTTCCCGATTCGCCGGAGAGAAGACGGGAACGAGAAAGAGAATCGTCCGATGGGTTTCCGGGAAAACTCAGAGAGAGTGAGGAACAAGACCAAATCTAGGACAAGGAGCAAAGCGACGCCGTTGCCATCACCGTTTTCGAGTTCGGTTCCGGTGAATATACCGATGATGAGGAGGTATTCTTCGTCCGATGATGAGGATGACGACGGAGGAAGGAGGATGGTACCGCCGCATTTGATCGTTGGACGGAGGGTGGAAGGAGGTCAAATGGCGTTCTCCGTTTGTACAGGTAACGGAAGAACTCTCAAAGGACGAGATCTGAGCCGTGTTCGTAACTCGGTTCTCAGGTTAACCGGATTTTTGGAAGCTTGAATTATTTGGACCGGACCGGTTTCGGATTTTTTTTTTTTTATATTTTTCGATCTTCCAATTTTAATTTTTACTTTTAGTGGAAGAAATCAGCGATTCTCGGAACTGGTTTTTTTTTTTTTTTAGTTTGATTTTAGAATGTCAAAGGAAAATGTCAAAAAAGAAAAAGAACAATTATTTCCTTGTTTATTCTTAATTTTGATTCTCTTTTGTAATAGAAAAAAAAAAAACATTAAGTTTTACTTTTGATTAATATAATTATTCGTTCTTTCATCAAATCTTCTTTTGTGCTGAATAAATCGAGTTTATTGTACAAGTTATGAATGTATTATGAAGATCTCTGCAGGGGGTTTGGAATATTATTATTTTCTCCTGTAATGAAGATGAGGACAAAAGACGAACAGAACCAGCTGTTCTGTTGTAATTGATTAAGAGAGATAGCTAGAAAGGGACATTTCTTTGCCGGTGACATCAACTCGCGAAAAAGAAATTGCATTATTTTTATGTAACTCTACTCTATCTATTATACACCAAGTTTTTTTTTTTTTGAAGCTTCGAGACCCAAGTCCAAACGTTTATTTAGAATAATAGGAAATTTTAGGTATTTGGTAATGTAGTGAATGTATGTTTTTGGGGGGTAAAGTACTGAATCGTTTGGAACTGTGGTTTTCTAAATACACGTGCTTGAGAACAAAAATGACATAGTCAAGTAAATTCATCTCATTAAGGTCTATCTAGTTTATATACCCGACTAGTTCTTCTGTATATTTTAATTAGCAAACCGTATATAAAACGCAATTGGTACGGAGATGCAGAAGTAAAATAAAAACTTGATAGTCAACAAAAACCAACTTGATAAATAGTATCGAGTTTATTCCAAAACAAATTCCTTGTGTTCTTCTTAATCAAGCATACAATGATATAGTAATTAATTAATTCGAACCTTATATCTTTATAAAAATAGGCATATGAGAGATTAATAATTAAGAACTTATCATTGAAAGAAAAAAGATCCTGACTAGCCATCCCTTTGGAATTTTAGTGTCCTGCGGATATACTTTGACACATGATGACATGATTATAAGCCGACGGCACATGCATCTAGCCATGTTCTTATCCAAATTAACTTTCTTACTGACTAAAGTATGTAATTTATACATTATAATATTTTAGCTTTTAAGCTTGTTTTTCACATTCGTATTGTGATACTATAGTAATGTTTTTTATACTTTAACAGAGAGATTGTATAATATTCAAGTCTAGCATGCCCGGTCCCGGTCTCAGATTAGGCAGCTTAGTTTTCTTATAATCATGCGTTTTAAAAATAAAAACCGACAAGGAAATAATAATAAGTCACACTATAATTGCATAAAATTCTTCTTGTCTGTCATTTTATAAAAAAGGAAAAGACCTAGAAAGTTTTATACAATTATAGCGTGACTAACAAACGATTCATGACCCTAATGTGTTAAATAACAAGTGTTCAACGTATAGCGCAAGAAGGAAACGTTTTGTTCTTTGAGAAAAAACAAAATTTCTTCAGTTATTTGAAAAGTAAATCATATATCTCAAATATATTTAGACGTATATACGGCATATATATATATATATATTATGTTTAGTAAAAAAATTTATATAACGAAAAAAAAAATATTTATATAACGTCTGTATGAGTTACTAAAACGATTTTTACTGAATTAGAAGAGTGAAAAAAGGACAGCAAAAATAAAGTGAGATGACGTGGAAGTACAACTGGACCACGTGTGTAAGAAAAAACAGAAACTTCGAGTTGATGATCCAAACTGTCAGAATCTGATTGGACTCAAATACATATGATATGTTTCTTTTCTGAGTTCACGTGCATACCTTTTTCGCCACAAGTTTTTCCCCTAAAATTTATTACGTGTGCAAACAAACAATCCTAAATCATTTGATACAGAAGAAGTTTAGCTTGTCTTTTTCTCAATAAATCTCTTGAAAGCTCTATCTATCTATGGTTTGGCCCCAAAATAACATTTATTGCATTTGCTTGCACACCATTGCTTTTTGGATCTCTGCAATTTTCACTTTATGTAAATGATCTTCAGTTATGTCTCAAGATATATATTTAAAAGAAAAAGTCTAATAATTTTCATAGAGATGACACAAGTTGGAAGTTGTTTCATTTATAAACCAATCAATCAAATTGTTGGGTAAAGAATGTATTACAAAAAAATGTTATGCACAGTAAAAAAGCTAACAGATACAAACAACATCAAAACAACAACAATATCATTGCGACCACGAAGTTGATTCCACAGCTAAAGCTCTAACATGTGGCCCTAAAGAGATGGTTAACTTACAAATCTGAGCTCACAATCGTCTTGACTTTGTTATCGTGTCTTGGTTGCTTGACGTATAACCAAACTTGCTGAAGTCTGGTTTAGGAGATAACAACCTTTTTGTGACAAAACGAAATCAAGAAAACAAACATATCTCTCTAAGATTATTTGAATCAATCACCATAAACTATTGAAAATAGTAAACTTTGAGATATCAAAATGTTTACCCTTTAGAAGATGGACAAATGTTGCGGATATCTTTGAGAGGTGCACGAAGACCACTAGCACGAGAGCCAGACACAGAATATCTGAAAGATGATATAGCTGAGACAAATTTTTCCACTGATTTCTCTGCTATTTCTGAGTAATGCCCAATATGTGATATGTTTGATCCAAACTTCTCAACATCGTTGGTTTCAGATGATGTTTCTGCATTTAGAACTTCACAGGTTAGTACAGGCCACAAAAAAACAGATTTAGTCAAGGATCTCAGTGCCTAATTGTCAAGGATACAGATACAGGTATTTAGCGAGCATGAATTTCTATAATTACCAGTATCAGTTTCATCCATGCGCATGTGCTTGGAACTCAAATTTTCCTGAAATGGTTAGAGAAGTTAATAAATGGCTTGAACAAATGATAGAAAAAAATGGACATGGGCTAACCGAACAATTCTATCTAACCTTCTCAAGGTATTCATCTGAGTCATGCTTTCTCTTCCCTGTTGCAGCTCCATGAAAACTACTAGTAGCAATGGAAGAGAGAGGTACAAAATTATCAGGAGTACTAAAGGCAGAACGGATCTCAATGAATGGGTTCTGTTCATCTTTATCAATCTGATGGTCTATCTTGTGGATGTTTGTTGTTCTCTCAGCCACCTCATTCATGGCAGAGAAACTCGCTTCTTTGGCATCTACATGACCGTTGTAGATTCGCTCATGCTCGAAACAAGGACTTGTTGCTATAGCTCTGTCACTCTCTTCACCTATAGAGGCGCTTGACATGTTCATCACATTTTTAACACTCTTTTTCTGACCAATCACAGAGCAATCATTGAGACATGGGATCGATTGTTTAAGACTTTTGTCTTCCTGCTTGTGCTTAAAATACTTGCTCCTTACTACAACCTTCAAACTATCTGTCTTCGGCCTCGCCACTTCCTCCTTGACGTACTTATGATCAAGGTCCTTTTGATTCCTTTCCCTTGCATCTTCAAGATTGTGACACATAAAAAATGAGCCAGGACAGAAAATTTAAGAGTATAACTTTTCTCAGTAGTGGAAATGAAAGCAATTGTACCGTCGTCGGGTGAAACTCTTTTCTCTGCAACTTTGCTAGCACATGCAACACCCTAAAGAAACAGACATTAGAGCTTGCACTATGACTTCCGAGAGCTAAAATGTGGTTCTTCTAGTTACTTACAAAGCTATAACCCGGGGATTCATTTGTTGTCTGACTTGAAAGAGCATCTACATCTGGTGTGTTATCCTCAGGAGTGCTTGGAGACTCATCAGTTGGGGTTAGAGACATTGGTGATATCCTAGGAGCCTTGAATTTCCTTTTGGCCTCAATAGATGCAAAGCCTTTCCGATGTTAAGTGAAGAACAAGTAGAGCAGATCAAATATCACTAGTTTCAACAGCTATTGCGACTCTTAAAGATATACAGGATATACTTGAAAAAAAAAAAATCCTACTAAACCAAGTGAACCAAGTTCCAAACGTAATAAACTGCCAAAAAATGAAAGATATGGAGGTAACATTGAAGGATACAGAAATACTTCGTGAGAAGATTTTTCTGGACTGGCAAATCAAGCTTTTTCTTCAGAATTTCAGGTTTGGAACTTTTGGGACGGGTAATATCATCAACAGCCAATTTAGGAGTAACACTCTCAGCCTATTTGTTTAAGAAAACAAGACAATGAATCAAGAAAACATCTCCAGGAGGGAAAGAGACGGAGAGATTAGAAACAGAGAGAAGTCAATTAATTACCTGGAATGGCAACTGTGTGAATGGATCAAGCTGGCCTAGTGCTATACCTTTAGCAATATCTTGTGGCATTAATGTGAATAATGTTAAGAAATCCATTTAAATGTTCCTTAATCAGTTTTGATAAATGGAGGCTTAATATCAAAACACTTGTATCAAAGGATATGGGCCAACAAAATCTGAATCTTCACCAAGGTTGTCAGAAAAGCCAGACAAGTGCATAATATCTTCAGTTTTTGGGTCATAGACACGTTGATGCTTGAAAGTCAGTAAAGCTCTCTTGAATGACTCTTCATAACCAGGAGGAACTGAAACTGTGCTGTACTTTAAGTGCTTAATTACCTGAAAGCAAACTAGCAACATATCAACAAGTAAACTCTTTCCAAAACTATTTACATAGATTGATGCCAGAAAATCTAAAGCTAGTTTTTTATGAATTTGTGGTAAAGTATCCACTTTTTGAAGTACTCATGCTCTTGCTTTACCTAATTACTTTTTGTAAGACAAAATCAAGTGAGAAGAGAATGTATACCCTGTCATAGCTTTTGAACTTCGTAATGAGAGCATGAGCTCTTTTGAGCCCCATTCCTGGAAGTGACTGCAGATAATCGCAGCCACTTAATATGCACATTTCAAGAAGCATTTGGCTTGAAAATCCCGAAAGAAAGAGATCTTTATTTTTGGGTAGCTTGGAGGCTTGAAACTCAACACCATGACCAAACTTGTCCATTTTAAAAATGATCTGTGACATAAAAATTAGCAATTGGAGTCTTGATGGAAATACACCGGGATCGACAAGGAATTAACAATATATCTACCAGTAAAGAAGTGGAAATACTGATGACCAGCAATATCTTATGCAAAAGTGTAACAGAAAGCTTACTCTTGGGCAGCCAAAAGGTATGAGATCAGAATCCTCAGTAATAATCGCATCAACTTGATTGTTAATGGCTAAGAATGTCATCTGCGCATCAGCTTCATAAGGAGCAACAACATAGTCTACATTCTCCTGCCTCAGAACCTTCAATGGTAGAGAAACTTAGAATCAACGAAATGGAAAACAAAGAAATTAAGGAGAAATATAAAATCTTTATTAACTGGAGAAGAATACAAGTTATCCAGCCTACTGTTACCTGTATCAACTCGTGTGCAATAGAAGGTGAAATGTCAACAGCCTTCGAATAGCACTCATAAGCAGCAGAGGAATTTCCATTTGCTTCATGCTCCAAAGCACGTGCAAGATTTTCCTTTCTAGACCTGAAGTTATTGTTATAGAAAAGAAGTGGACTTGGTGTTAAACTTGTTCAATGATAACCAGAAACAAACATAGGTTTGCATATTATGCGTACATATACTAGATTAATGATAACCAGAAATAAACAATGTTTTGCATACCTAGCACGCTTATTCTCTTGTTCTAGTTTCATCGGTAAGGGACCACCATCAAAAACCAGAATAGGCTTCACTCCATGATGGCGGAGTAAATTCACTCTATGCATACAATATTGAATATGCCTGAAAGACACCAGTACACACATAAGCTTCTACTAAACCAGAACCAGAACAGTAACTTAAGAAATGACAATTAAGTTTTGGTTTTGCAAACATGAATCACTGTGTCAATTGCGTTTTTGATCCTACGAGAAATGGACAGGAAACACCATAACTAAACTTAATCAATCATGTCTAAATGAAAATCTCAATCTATAAACCCTACTAGACTTCTGGTGAGACTTCTAGAACATCCTCGAGAGATTGAAATCGGAGAGTCCATCAAATATTCAAAAGGTTTGATTTTTCAGAGTGGGTTTAACGAAAATGGGACAATACACATCGAGACAAAGAAACCCAGTTTCTAATTTTGGGGGAAAACAGAAAACCAATCGATCTACATTTGGGATTCATCAAGTAACTTGGAGAGAAGGGACAGAGAGAGAGAGACGAACCTCTTGGTGGGTAAGCCCTTGCAGAGCTCTCGGCTACAAGATAAAGCTCCTTTGTGTAGCCATGAATATGTATCAACGGCGACGATACAACCCTCAAGATCCGTGATATGAACCGGTACCATTATCGATTTCAGCAATGGCAAAAGCCCTTGAATACCCATTTCCTCCCTCCCCTTTCTGTTCGTATTCTGAAAAGGACGACGAAAATGAAACCCTAATTTCGCCCTGACGAGAACATTTCAGGAGAACCTGTGACTGTATCGAGGAGGTGTGTATTTCTATAGCTATTTTCACAAATCTGGCGGGAAAATTCTAACTAGGGATTTTGACCAAATTATATCTCGGGCCAAGGATTCTCTCGGAAAGTTTTTTAATCTCTATATAATTAAAAGAGGAGTATATTATTAAAAATTTAATGCCAAAATGTTGTTAGATATTATGGAAATTACCACTCAATCTAATATATTAAAAGAGATGACTAATTGAAATTGGGAAGGGTAAATCAAAATTAAAAATTTTAGGTTTTTTTTTTTTAGTAATTAGAGGAGACTAGGGAGACCCTTTATATGCTATTATTATGCTTAAATCTAATATCTAACTTGATTATTTTATAAAAGAGATTTGTCAATTTTCTAACCCGACACCCTAAAGTCTTTAAATTAATATTTGTAGTTTAGAAAAAATACGAGTTTTTAGATAAAAAGACAAAGATTAAGTAACAATAAATGTTTAATCATTTAACAAAATTTAACTAATAGAAAAAATACTGGAGAATTTAAATAGTGAAAACTTGAACAATTCTCATAAATGTCATTAAAAACTAAAAATGTCATCCCAGGGAGTTAATTGCGACACGATATAATAATTTTATATAATCGTAAACCATTTTTTAAATAACCGTTCCATTTTTTTTAATTACCTAAGTTCTCTCCTCTCTCAAAAATCCCAAAAGTTCTTTAAGAAAACAGGAAAAGGGGCATTAACATTACATTTTGTTTAGCTTGAATCATTAACAAAGTTTAAATAAACTACCTGAATTTCATTAGTAGTTTCAAAATTTGCATTGGCTAATTTAAAAATTAGTCAACGATAAAAATGCTGATGAGACATGATTTGGACGTTCACGATACATGACTTGGATGTTGATGAGACACAATGTGAAAATTATAAATACAAAAATTACTCTTAACAAAATTAATATTTTTAAACCAAATAATTTTTTTTGCGTAAAAATTTCACAAAATATTTTTAAAAATTAATCGATGATTTTTTCAACCTATTGCATAATTAATTCCAAAAGAATATTACTTTATGACTCTTACTAGTTATTACAGCAATGATTTTTAAAAAAAATTTAAATACTATTTCTTAATTAGTTGATAAATGATATCAAACTTATCAGAAATTATTAACAAAAGCAGTATGTAAACAATGTTCCTTCACATCTATATATAAATTTTTGGAGACATTTAGCAAATAAATCTTAGAGTTGCTACTTATTTACAAGGAATGTCATTATTATTATATTTTAAATTAAAATTTAAAACCAATATTTTGGGTTAAACAAAAATTCCTAAAATATCTCAATAATTAATCAATGACTAATTACAATATCTAATTAAATTAATTACAATATTTTCAATTAATTTTTTACTATCCTTATAACCAAACACAATTAAAAGATTTTGTTTGAAAAATAAAATAATATTTTTTTAATATTTTGCTTAATAACCCGGACTCTCTAATTGCCAGATTCTTCAAAAGTAGGTACTTTTGTAATTCCTCTATCTTGACTTGTGGTTCGGGCACACGACCATCTTATGCCTTGCGGAGCATCCTCCATGGTAGAGAACTGCTAAGGAAAGGATTACTAAAAGTCATAGGGAATGGACAAGATACCCTGGTGTGGTAGGATAAGTGGATACATGATCAACACCCTCGAGCGCCTTTTCGGTTTCAAACCTTTTTTTGAGGTTAATATGAAGGTGGCACAGCTGAGAGATCAGTCAAATGATCGTTGGAATGAAAACTTGGTGAATGAACTCTTTCCTCCAGCTGATGCAGGGACGATATTGAAGATGAAGTTGACAGAGGACCAATCAGACCGGTGTATTTGACCCCCTGTTTTAAAAATCGACCTAGGCGGCCGTATAATCGGCGGTTATACGCTCGGCGGCTCCTTACCGCCGCGATTTCACCATCAACGGTCAATAAATTGGATTATGAAAGAAAAAAAAATTTGAGAAATTTTGAATATCTAACTATGATTTCCTTTCATAGATATGTCATATTAGGATTAAAACTATAAGAATAAGAAGGTAAAACGACAAACAGTTGTAAAAGAAATATTAAAAAAAAAGTGTAAGACATTATTACTGCGGGTCGAACTCGAGGCCAATGGGCTGAAGCCCATAAGTAAACCGCTGGACCAGCTCTAACTCTTTGTTATATGTTACAGATTTAATATATTATACTTATGTATGGCTAAAATCCCTAAAACTAGTCTCCGATTAATTCCCGATTTAAATTCGATTTGCCGATTAATCGGTAGGTCTTTCCTCACCGCCCGACTAACGCCTAACGATTTTTAAAACATGGATCTGGCCTTATACCAAATCAGGTGCGTATTCGGTAAAGAGTGGTTACTGGGTACCGAACACGCTCATCTCTCGGTATGATGTGTTATCAGTGGAAACAAAGCACACAAATGAGCTGAAGGAAAATGTATGGAAGCTGCGTACTGCACCAAAGGTGAATGTTATCTCGAGCTCTTGCAGTGGCTGGAAGATTGGCTTCAAGAGGACTTCATGTTGATCCATGATGCCTCATCTGCGGTTCCTCTGAGGAATCTATAGGACATACACTCTTCACCTGTCATGTGGCTCCCCAAGATTTTGCTCTAGCATGTATTCCTATGCCTTTTGGAGGTTTTTCTGATCTGGATGTGGCCAAGAACTGGGAATGTTTAGCTGCAACTATGATTAACAATTCTGTTCTTGAGGAAATAAGAGAGGTAGTTCCCTGGCTACTGTGGGAAGTTTGGAAATATCGAAACACTCTGGTCTTTCAAGAGAAACAAGGGGACATTCGAGACTTGGTACTCAAAGCTTTCCATGAAGCTAGACTATGGAGAGAAGCACAACAACCTACTGAACGAATGGACAAAGTGTGGGATGAAAAGATACTGGGTTTGGAGCCCAAATGGCGTAAACCACCATCAGGGATGCCCAAGTGTAATGTAGGGGTATCCTGGAGAAACAAGCATTGGATGGTTAGGGGAAGTTGGATCCTTAGAGATTAGTTTGGACGGGTAGTATACCATGCGAGAGAGGCTTTACGCAGTTCGGACTCTAGAAATTTAGCGGGCTTACAGGTCTTTAAATGGATGATCGAAGCCTTGCAGATAATGCATATTGATAAGGTGATTGTAGAGCTAGATTATGCGGTGGTAGTTAAGGCTATTAATCATCCACATGATTGGCCTCGATACTGTTTCCTCCTCCGAGAAATTCACAGCTGCTTGCACGGCTTGATATCCTGGGAATGTATACAGGTAGCTGATACAGCTAATAAGGTAGCTCGAAGTATTGCCAGTAGCGTAACACGGGATGGCCGTTTGCAATCATACTTGGCGCTAGGTGGTCCTTCGTGGCTTCAGGATATCCTGGTGGCTGATGGATGTTAAACAGACTCAATCTCTTTTTTCTACGTGCTATGATTTTATACTTGGAGGGCTCTTGTAGCCTCATCATCAAGTATTTGTCTTTGTTTCTGCTTGTATTTCCTTTGGAACTATGTCATTTTTCTCTTAATTAATATATCACACGACAAAAAAAAAAAAAAAATTACGATTTTCCTATCATCTTTGTTTGATTTATTTAGTTTACTTGCTTTTAATCATCATAAAATACATAAAAATAATGTAACTATATTTTTTTGCATTTTTCGTTATTTGGATTTTGAAAAATATGCATGTCTTATTTAAGCAAGGAAGAAAATTTGTGTGGGTATGTAGCGGGATGAGTTTGTGTATTAATAAAAATTGAAAATTATATCATCAATTTTTAGTAAATCATCAGTTCATTAATTTGTTTAAACCATCAACTTACAATATTAGGCATATCTAGTTTATTAAATTACGATTATGTAAAATAAACAAGCAGTACTATGTTGTATCACAAGTTATATTCTGAATTTAACAATTTAAATTGGTAAACCTAAATTTTTAAACCGGTAAACCTAAATTTTTAAACCGGTAAACCTAAATAATATATAGATATAAGGGATATACATATAAAATTTAGAAAACATTAGTCACATATACTTAATCTACTAAAAATTTCTATTTATATTTTACATTTAAAAATATATTGCCGCGGTGTACCTCGGGTTAAAATCTAGTTGGCTTATATAAGCTGATCAATTAAACTTGTTGACAAAAAAAAATCATTTTTGATTAAGAAATGTTTTTGAAATTAATTATGCAATAGGTTGATAAATCATTGATTTCATTTGTCAAGGAATTTTTTTTTGTAATTCTTTTATCCAAATAATATTATTTGGTTTTAAAAATTCAATGATGTAATAATTTATAAGAGCTGTAATTATAAATAATCATTAAAATTATTGATTTCATGATTTAAAAGATATTTTTATTTTTTTACCCAAATAATATTATTTGGTTAAGAAGATAATATAATTTTCTTAAGTGTAATTTCTGTAGTTATAATATGCCTTGTCAGTGTCCTATTCATGCAACATCAGCGTTCACGTAGTTATTTTTTTACAGTTGATTAATGGTTTAATTAGTCAATGATGATTTTGACATATTAATAAAGGTTCAGGTAGTTTATTTAATTTTGTTAAAATACATTGTCTTGTTGTTTAGGTAGAGATCGTGGTGGAAGATGGTACGAGGAATCTATTCTAATATGTCTTCGAGTAGAGATTGTGGTGAAAGGAGAACCGCCTTTGTCAGCTGAGGTTGTGAACTGTATGGGTTTGTCTAATGGTCAGTTCGAGGCGTTTTAATGTATTCTAGATTTGTTCAAAGAAGGGCATGTTTTGATACTCTCCTAGAATCGATAGACTTATATGGTCTGATCCATCTATCGAACGATCTCATGAGTTCCTTACTCAAAGGTACATGTCGTCCTATTTTTCAATCTCTGTATCTTCTTGGGTTTGTGGGTTCTTATTGAAGGGCTTGTTGTTGCAGATATGGAGAAGATCCCAACAACGTCTTTGACTCAGAGTCAGTCAATCAATAAATGTAATCTTCATCAATTCAATCCTGTAGTAGAGTCTCTCCTCTCTTAGAAGGGGTATTGAAACAAGGATTTTAAAAGATTTTGGAGTTTTTATTAAAATCAGGTGTTATTCAATTTGTGATTTGAGAATCTCTCCTCAAATCCCATGTTATTGAATTTAGTATTTACACAAAATCATGCAAAATAATTCACAATCTCTTGTTATTCAATTAATGTTTATAAAAATCATATCAAATCTTACTATTATTCAAACTTGACAAGTATTTTTTTAAAAACTACTAAAAACTGATTTGAAAGATATTTTGGATACATTTTTACTTGAAAAATAGGAATGAACAAATCTCAGCTCTAAAGGTGTTATTTTGAAGGATTTTAAAAAGAGTTCACAAAGACGGGAAGATATATTCTCATCATCACTCTCGTCATCATCACTCTCGTCATAAAATGAGCAAAAAAATAGAATAATCTTCCACACTTCTTCTTCTTCACAGTTTTCGAAACAGGGCTTCAATGGAGGAATTATCTTTTCATCTTTTCAATTTCAGATTGTACCCAGATTTCAGTTCTCCAACCAATTTCATATCTTCCATACTTCTTCAAATCCTCATATTGTGGTATTTATTTGTACCTCCAGTGAAAATTATTTTACTCAACTACCAATTGATCCTCTGAAACTGCATATGAGCTTTGAGGATTCCATTTCATAAACTGATTCGGTTTCCGTTGATATGCTAACAGAAGAGTGAATGCAATCGTGTTTTGTGTACTTGGCTATGCAACACCACCCATCGATTGGTGCTTGTGCTTCTCTTTATACTGTGTAAACACCTTTTAATTATTATTTTATTCCTCTTTTGTTGTTACACCATCATTTGTGGTGAGTACTCTTTGAGTTACTCTCATATTAATTAATTATATAACTAACACTAAATTAATCAAAGCAACCTTAAGATAACTTAACCAAAATCACCCCATTACTAGAGAACTCCAAAAAAAAGTTACTCAAGCATTTAAATGTTTACTTTAAATGTTTCTGAAACACCAAAATTTTCATTTTCTGAATAAACTGTTCTAAGACAAAGTATATCAGAACTAGCAATATGTACAAAAGTATTACCAAGACTTCGGTTATTGATGCCAACAAGCTCGATCCCTTCTATTCCAAGAACACGACCCATTTCTTGATAGATTGTTGCAAAAACTTGTTGGCTGCAGGGTAAAATTTCCTTATCAGCATCACTACACCGAGCTCTGCTTCACTTGCATCACCACTCCTAACTTGCTCCTTCAGATTATTAGAAACATAGCATCCAGATATGATCAGTTTAACAAAAAAAGTTGGGCAAGCATGGCTACTTAAATCAGTCCAATGTTCATAATATCCAGATTTATCATGTTAGAGATATCAATTATTTCTTCAATTCTGTTTACTACCACAAAGGTTACTACTTGGATCACATTTAAATAGTTGTGAATACAAAATACCTGCAATTCTTTAGCAGAGAGGTCAAGTAGTGGCATTGGACAAACAAACGCTGACAGTAGGAGATAGAAGCAAGAAACACCAGTTCTGTTGTCTCAATTGTAGAGGTTTCAGAGATGGCAATGGTCGCCCAATGAGTCACCCCTAGGGAAATATCGAATTTGGGATACACATTGCTACTGTTGTCGAAATCACCATACAAGAAATCACTACAGTCCAACTAAACACACACACAAATCTCAAAGACCAAAGCTCTTGAATTTGTTAACAAAAGGCAAAATTTTCAAAACCCCTTGTAACTAAACTACTGCATCACATAAAACAAGAATCCTAATTCAACAAAGGAAACAACCAACAAAATAAAATACTGAGAAACAGTGAATTACTTGGAGCTTGTGCTGATGAAGTATTGAAAAGACAAGTAAAAGAAACCAGTAGACACGACAAAAGCAGCGAGATTCTCACCATCTCCTACTCAGAGTCTCAGACCCAACACTTCGTAACAGTTTCAACACATAAATGGCGTTACAAAACAAAGGAAAAACATTCAAACATGCTAAGGCCACACTTGTAAACACAAACACATATGTTACCTGCAAAACGAACCGGTAGTTGCCAACATTAACAGGCCCTACAAGAACACTCTCGAGAAGCTGATCATAAGTCTCATCTTCTGCGGAGCCTACATAGATCAGTTTCCATTCCAAATCTGTATCAGAAGCAAAGCTGAGGTCTAAGTACTGAACAAACCTAATGTTATCATAGCTTTACACCATACGTTACAAACAATCATACAAAACACTAATCAAAGGCGAGACCTTTGTGCAAATTGATCAATCCCAACTAATAAGAAATCATATCAAGCATGAATCTGATATAGGAATAAGGGTAGATCACAATCAGTAAGAAGAATACTAAAACCCTCGATTTACAAAACCAAGCAAAATCATCAAGTTTTCAAATTTTGGGGAAGAAAAGGAGAAATTTTTACCGTTTTTGACAGAGTTCAAACACTCGTAAGAGGGAACTTGGCTGATGAAGCCGAGATAGTTTTCCTGAACGTCGAATCTGTGAGTAAATCAATTGAATTTTTTCGGTCTCTAGATGAATCGGTTTCGATTCGCTGTTTGGATCGACAGAGAAGAGAGAGACGGTCGACGAAGAAAGAGAGAAAAAAATGGTGAAAAAAATTATTTTTTATATTTATGCATCAACGAATCATAATATGCCACGTAGCGTTTCTACTACCGTTTCTTAGACCATGGGCATTGGTGTCCCCTGGTTTTTGGTCCTTCAAATTTATTATTATTATTTTGAAAGGTTCTTATTTTCAATATAAGCATTGCTGTCTATTTGTACTTGGTCCCCTAAATAAAATAATAATATTTTGAAAACATATAACATTAACATGAAAACATTAAAAAAGTTACAAAGTTACAAAGTTACAAAGTTACTTTAACTGTGCAAATTCATAGAACAGGAAGCTTGTGTGGGAGCGAGAGTGAGAGAGATACATAGGGACTGTGTGTGGCTGCATTGAGGTGGATGGTGAAGAAGGGTCTACTCTGATAGATATTGGTAGCTCATAAGCTGACTGTAACGGGGTTGTGGAGGGTGATGATAAGAGAAACGATGAGGTTGGAGTCACGCTAGGAGAAAGCAAAGGTGTGTGCTCTGACGCAGGCATATCAATGCTGTTGCTTCTTGCATCACGTTTACAAACAGGGCAAAAGGATCTCCTTTGGCCAAGTCTACAAATCCAACATGAAACTCTGCCCAAGACAAACAACAACAACAACAACCACCGTTTAAGAAAAGATTACGCATGAATTATTTATACTTCAAAGTGAGTCTCAAAACACTTACTGTGATTTCTCGTATCTTCTCAAACAAAATAAAGTTATCATCCTAGACACAAACATAACCTACAGCTAACAATAGAGAATGCAATCCAAAACAAGAGCACAAGAGCTTCTAAAATTCAAATTGGTCTTTTAGAACATCATTTATAAAATCAATCTCCTCAAACAAATTGTTTCCATCCTGAAGACAAGCACAACCTGGATAAGAGCTACAGAGCTTCTAAAACCATCCATGAATCAATCTTCTCAATCAAATTTGTTTCATCCTATATTACATAAGCATAACCTAGAACTAACAGAATCTGAAATAAGAGGTCAAGAGCTTCTTCTAAATTCTGAGAATTTTGAATTTTGGAACATCAATTCACGAATCAATCTCCTCAAACGAAACAATTCCATCCTCAACACAAGCAAAACCCAGAAAATTCGAGAAACAAAATCTTAAACCAGAGCTTGAGAGCAGAGCTACGATGAAATTAGAAGCGAATCAGAAACTAGAAATTCTCAAGTGTTGTTACCTTAGTGCCACGTTGAGGGACAATGATGGCGCCAGGTTTAGCAAACTAGAGTATCAATTGAAGCAAGATGTATACGAATCGCAACGAGAGACGACCCAGGAAACAAAAAGCAAGTAAATTTAGGGTTAAGTGCGGAGAAGGAAGTGAAAAAGATGTACTTTTTGCAGTAGAATCGATCGATGATGAACAAATTTAGGGTTAAGTGCGGATCGATCGATCGATGAGGATGTGCATCGCGTTTGTAATCGCCGTCGAGAGAAAAGAAAGAAGTCAGAACAAATTTTGTCTCTCGAAATTTTTTTCACACCCAATCAGAATACAGCACGTGGCAAAGTCGACGGACGAAAAACGTCCCAAAATAAGAAGCGTTTCTTTGATATTGGGTATTTTTGAATTAAATTAAAATCAGAAAAAAACGAAGGACGGCCCAAAATAACGCCGTTGCACATGCTCTTAATTCATTCCCAGAGAATCGATTCTCTTCTTAATCGACTAAAAAAAGGTTTTTTATTAAATTTTTGGGCCCCAATTATAAGAGAAACCATGAGAGAACTCCCCACTAATAATGCTCTTAGAAACTAAAAACGACAGCATCAAAAGTGAATAGAGAATTGTTATAAAGATGAGGTTGAGCATCAAAACCTTAAAACTAAAGACGAGGCTGGCATCAAAAATCCCGAACGTTTCCAAATACTTTAAAATCTTCAAACAAAACTCCTAAAATAATGATTAGTACTTTATTAATAAATCACAAAAATCTTCTAAAACTCCATCAAATCATTGGAAATCCTTCAAAGTCTCATAAAAACTAAAATCCACCAAATCTTTTAAAATCCTTGATCAATACCTCCCCCTTAGATTGGCTGCTGCTTTTCTTACAAATGTCTTAACAAAATATATCAAAGATCCCAACAGCCATAGCTTTTTGTTCTGTCTATCCACTAGTTCTGAAGATGCAGTTGTTGGAACAAAGATTTGTGATGGAACATGACTTTGCATAAGACCACAGACGAATGCATTCAGACAAGGAAGCAGAGCTGACGTGTCACAGTCGGATTGGACCAGATGATGTGTCATGAGAGTATTATCATTTGCATGTGAAGATAAAGCAATATAAGGAAATAAAATATGGAGAATATTCAACCCGACCTGTAAGGAATGACAGCAAGCGATTGCCATATGGAGTATTTTTTGTTAGGATTCAGTGTAGCTTAGTATAAGAAGTCTAGGGCTAGCCGTAGGAAAGGGTTGACACTTTAGAATCATTGGGTGAGAATGTAAAACTTCAAGGCTAGCAAAAAGGCAGCGGTTCTCCGGTGATGTCAGTGTGGTGATTACGGCAGACGAAGTTGTCGAGAATAAGTGGGTCACCGAAAGCATTGTCATCGATGTTGGTGGTGGGAAAGTCCTCTCTTTAAACAATTGGTTGAGCCAAGTGGAGGCGACGGGCTTGGTCGATGCGGAGACGACAAAGTTACAATTTATTTTCTTGATTTTTAACAAAAAAAAAATAAATCTGAATTTGTTGCCATTTTTTGTCAAGAAAACAACAAGTTTTTTAGAGTGACACTTCATCGATACAGAAAAGGGATACGAAAGATGGTTATATTGCAGGTGAATTTTTAAATTGTAGGATTGACTTATTATTATTTATTTTTTTGGACAAAGACGTGCATTTATTTGATATGAAGAGTTTTCTTACAAAAAAAAAATCACTTGAAAGTTTTTTTTGCACAAAACCTTTTGTTAAATACATTCTTTTGATTGATATAATGTGAATAATCCGGTTATTGGGTTTTAGTTGCTTCCGAGTTTTAATTTGAGTTAGGATAAAAGAATTTACGTTACTTAACATCTATTATTAAGAATAAAACTTAAGAGTAGAAAAAAAACATGCAAAACATCTGTAACTAAGACCATCTCCATTGGTGGGATGGAGATGATTGTCTTTTTGATAAAAAAAACAAAAAACAATTAAAATGGTGAGGATAGAGACCTTGTGTCTTGCAGTAGACATAGTGAGACACCCTCTTTTGCTTATCTATTACCATATGAGTAATCAATTTAAAAACAAAAATAATTTATTAAAGTAAATAATAGTAGTATATTAAAGTACTAGATTAGGACCCGCGGTACACCGCGGAGTAAAATTATTTATAACTAAAATATTTAAATTATAAGTTGTATTTATTGGTTAAATATGTTATAATTATATAATAATTGTTAAATAAAGTAATATAATTTATTTTTTACATAATATTTATTTAATCAATTTAATTAGATTTGTCTATTCTCTGATACTGACAGTGTTAACAAAATACTGAAATGATGTTTTACCCATGTAACACCGAATTAATGATATTTTTTTAATTTATATATATATCGATAAAACCCGTCCCGCTATATAACCCCATACCGAGATATTTTAACTCACACTATATCATCTTAATTTTTAATATTTATTGTGTATCTACGGTATAATATTTATCATATTTAACTTTTTAAAAGTTTTAAATATCTTTCATATTTAACCTTTTAAAAATCTTTAAAATAAAGAACCGGAATAAACCAAATAAAAATTTTTAAAGTTTGAATGCCTGATAAATCAAGGTTTCTACTCATTTGTATTCAGAATCATTTTGGTCTCTTTTATAGTATGACTCTAAACCATTGCCCAATTTTTTTAGACGATGTGGGATATTGTACCCGTATTTTTTATTTATCTATTGAGTAATATATGTCCGTTTTTAAAAATTTGTATTACATTATATGCAGGAAAAAATCACAATTTTTATTAACTAAATGTATTATAGAATAATTCAAGATAATTTAAATAATTTCAAATAAAAATGAAAGGAAATCATAAATTTATGTTTGAATGATGTAAAAAGATTTCCTTATTTTTTTAGATCTTACCTATAATTAATTTTGAAGTTTTTGTAACTAATATTAAAGTCAACGCATTAAATGTAAAAACTTTCCAAAAAGTATTTTTGAGCAAAAACTGCTGCAAAAATACTAGTATAGATTAATAAAATCAATGTAAGATCTCAATTTTAAAGGGTTCACCGAAGAAAATGCCCTAAGTCTCCTCACCCAAAAAAAAAGAAGCAAAACATGTTTTTTTAGATATTAAATATTAATTCTTTGTATTTTAAAGGTGTAGCCTTAGAAATCTGCAAATCCCATCTCTGTCATCAATTCTTTGGGTCGGCTCCATTCGTCAAACAAAGCAGTGGGTTGGATCTATGAAAATAAGTAATAATAATTCACTTGAGAATGTTTTGTCATATAATTGATATTTTGAAGAAAAAATAAACAAACACCTATTATCTTATTTTTAGATGATTCAACTAAATACCTGTTCAATTCTCAAACGAGCTGCTCTTCTCTCATTTTCAATGTTTTTGTTTCTTTCTTGCCGATTATGTTCGTAGTTATCTGATATGTCCTAAGAAAAGTAGATTCCAACCATAAAAACTCACAATAAAATGTAACAAAGAAACATAATTAGGCATTGTCTCAGTTTTTTTTACCTGAAACCTTTGTTGTAGCAATTTTTGTTGAGCCTCTCTTATCTGCCTCTCGATGTTCCCCGGACTTGGTTTTTGAAAATTGGCTTGTACTTTGATGCAATTTATTCGAAAATCCTACCATATTTGTTTTGAAGGAAAAACAATGAGCTAAGATAAAATACTCATGATTATAAGTAATTAAGATTATACCCTTGCACGCTTCAATGTTGCCAACTCATAGCGTCTTGGAGATCTACCTCCATCGTTTGATTCACTGGCTCTCCAAACTGGACTTCTACACTGAGAGTTGAAATCAAAAGAAAACATTAAAATAAATAAAATAAAAAAACTGTGTAAGAACTTAGTATCTTTACTCTCTTCCGCATCTCAACATCTTTTTGTCTCTGTTGTAGCTGAATCCCTTGCGCGTCTTCGTTAGAGCCTTGGTGATGACGAAATTGACCCACTTCGTTAATTCCAAATCCAAAGTCTTCTTTCTTCTTGTTTTGTTTCCTCACCCTCTTCTCTTGCCAGTATGTTGACTTTGTTTTGTACCTCCTCTCTGAATTATTATGTTTCAAACTCGGAGTTCTACCCTGAGAATCAAATTTAAACAAAATGTTAAACTCAAACTAATATGGTCATCCATGGCTTCTCACCTTGGAAAATCAGTTTAGTCTATCTCACATTTCATGAAATCATTGCTAAGAATAAATTTAGTATTCATGATGAATTTACCTGTTCTGCAACATCCTTTTCCTTTGGGTGATAGAATTGACAATCTGACCCTTTCCGACAAGCTCCTCTCTTAAAAAACTATGACCAAAATGCATATAGAAAATTAAAAGAAGTTGTTTCGAAAAACATCATTTCAAAAGAGTAAAATAACACAAGTGGATCTTTCAAATCAAGTAAAGACGAAACTAGAAAAAAGCAATATATTATGCAGTTTAACGTAAATAAGTTACCAAAAACTAGAATAAGTAGCAGTACGTTTAAGTATATTTGGGCAAGCTCAAGTTGAAGATGAAGTTCAAAAAGCTGAACAAAATATGTCTACAGAGGCATCTGATGTCTTCATAAGCTTCTGTCATGAAAAAGAGCATTAGAGGCCTACTGATTTTGTCTACATGTTTTGGTTTTGAAGATATACATGAGTCACATTTTAGGATATTACTTGGAGGTGAAGCACAAAGAAAAGGGAAGCTTGAAGATATTTAGAAGATTTAATGGGATAAAGAAATAATAGTTTAGCAAGAATAAAGTTACATGGAATATTTCCTCTTAAAAGGTGTTAACCTTGTAAAGGAATGTGAGAGACACAAAATTTCTTAAATATAGAGGGTCTTTTAGAAAGTTAGCCCTCTAGAACGTGAAAAAAGAGAGAAAAAAAATCTTATAAGCCTTTTGGCATCTTTGGGAAGAAAAGGGTGAGAGTTTTGTTTCTAATTGAGAGTCCTGGGTGTAGATCATTGTTGTTGATCTTAGGGATTTCTTAGTTGGTTGGAAATAGATCGAGAACAAGATAAGAGAACATCTTAGGATTGTGGAAGTATGATATTGAACATTAACTGTAATTATGTTCAAAAAGTAATTTCAACAAAATTCGAGGATGTAGACATTTGCTGAACTTCGTTAAAAATTGTGTTTCTATTGTCTCTTCTATATTAACAATTGGTATCAGAGCGTACATCTGTATAGAGTCTGACTCAACAAACAGGTGAAGATCTTTGGAAGAAGAACATGGAGGCACAATCGATGTTATTCATGGCAAAAGACTTATGGATGTTAGATTCAAATCTTTATGGGCTGTGGAAGGTGTTGATGATGCATAGAATTAAAGGAATTCATGAAGATGCATGGAAAGTAGTTGAACTTGGATGGGAGACGCCGAACAAGCTGCTGTTGTAGATTCTGACCGGAATCAGATGATTGTTGCAAAACCCATAACAGAGTTGTCAAAATCGGATAAAGCATTGTCCATATTCAATTCTGTGGCACTTTCAACAATATTTGGTGACATTCACATGGCTCAGTTTCCATTGATTCAAGGTTGTAGATCTGCTAAAGAGGCTTGGGAGTTTCTGCAAAATATTTTTGAAGGTACAACAAGTGTGAAACACACAAGGTTAGATATTCTTGCTTCTGATTTTGAGAATCTTAGGATGCATGAGTTTGAGAGCATTGCTGATTTTAGTGATAGAATATATGTATTGCGAATGAAGCTAGTGCTCTTGGGAAGAATTATAAAAACAAAAAGCTGGTCAAGAAATTGTGGAGGGGTTTAGCTCATAGATATCATCCTGTGAAAATTGCGATGGACGTTGCTCTTGATATAGACAATATGTATTTTGATGAGGTAGCTAGTAAATTTGTAGGCTATGAGCTGCAGTACTTATCATCTTATGTAGAAAATAAAACACAAGGGATTGATGTTTCCTGAGTCTGTGATAGTGAAGAGAACACAGAGGCTCGTAAAGCGGAAGAACTTGTGAATCTTGTGGTGGATAAAATACACAAAAGTTTGAAGATTCCAGATGAACAGAAAAGGAATAAGGTTCAGTGTCATGTTTGTCAGGGCTTTGGTCATTTTAAATCAGATTGTCCATCAGTGAGGAAGAAAAGGATAAAGAGTGTGTATTTGCCAAAAAGGAAGAAGAACGCACAAAAGCCCCAAACAAACAAGTCAAAGTTTGTTGCTCTTTGTGGTTATATCAAACTTGCTGATGAAAAGTCAGAATTGAAGTCTAATGATGGAACAACTGCAATTTAGACATTGATTGGAGAGATTCTCAGACTATTGTGTGCACTAAGATAGATTATGGAACAACTAGTTTGGCGGATCAAGACTATGAGCCAGCAGAAGAAAAACTTAATTTATCACCAAATGATCAGATCAACACTCTAAGGAAAGATCTGATACAGAGGAAAAAGGAAAATAAGAGGCTTGTCATAGAGAAGAATGACTTGGTAAGAAAAATTTCAAATATAAAAGAAGATGGAGAAACTAAAGTCTTCTGATTTAGAAAAAAAATTAGAAGAGTAGTTAAAAAGCATCAAGATGTTGAGTTGAGGAACAAAGGATCTTGACAAGATTCTTACAACTGGTAGAAAATGTAATGTTAGATGGGTTTTGGGTTACCATGGAAGTGACTCTGGCGCTACTACCCAGTTTGTTAAAGGAGCAACTGTAGCTTCAAAATCTGTAGATTCAAGTTGCTGTATATCTCCATCAAATGTCCGAAACGTTATTGTCAGCAATGAGACATGTGACAACAAGCAGATATATTGGCAGACGTCAATACACAACAACCTGAAGAGAAAAGTGATTGGTTGTTGGTACTGTAGGGTATCAAAGCTTAGTGCTACAAGTTCTTGAATAGGGTAACACAAGTCATGAGACAGAAGAAATATTACAAAGATGGTCAAAGATTCAATCAAGTTCGGATCAAAAAGCATGATTTATATCTGATTACTAAACAAAGCAGCATCAAGGAACAAACGTTTGTATTCTGATAATGGCTAATCAAAGCATCATAGAGGTGTTCAACGCGAGAAACGACATCTAAGACATGTGCATGTGAAATTCCAAGATTCAGGTCAGTGGAAAAGATGTTGAAGAACCAGATGTTGAGCCAAAGGATGTCGCCTCACTGATCAAATACAAAAAAGAATGATGATTGTCTGTTTGACGACTGAACGACGTCTTGTGCTGATGGTTGATACTTCAGGATGCTGTGTCAAGGTACACTTTAGCTCTTAAAGTTTTTTTAATGAGTTTTATCACTTATGTAGGGGGAGATGGTTTTAAAAGAATATGATTTTTGATTATGTGGGAGTCTCCAAGAGGTTGTTTGATTATGAGGGAGTCTTTAAGAGGTTGTGTTATGGATTTCCAAGAATCATGAAGTGTTGTGCTTGAGTTAGAAAACTCAATAAAAAAGGGGGGGAGAAAAGTGTTGAGCAAACTCAAGTTGAAAATGAAGTTCAGGAAGCTGTACAAAATATGTCTACAAAAGCTACTGTCTCAGCACAGACATATGATGTCTGTACAAGCTTCTGTCATACAAAAGAGCATCAGAGGCCTGCTGATTTTTTTTACATGTTTCGGTTTATAGATTTATGAAGATATACTTGCGACACGTTTTGGAATATTACTTGGACGTGAAACACAAAGAAAAGGGAAGCTTGAAGATATTTAGAAAAATTAATGGGATAACGAAATATTGGTTTAACAAGAATAAAGTTAAATGGAATACTTTCTCTTGATTTTAGGAAAGTTTTTAGCCTTGTAAAGGAATGTGAGAGACATAAAATTTCTTAAATATAAAGGGTCTAAGATTTAGAAAGTTAGCCCTCCAGAACGTGAAAAAAGAGAAAAAAACCTTATAAGCCTTTTGGCATCTTTGGGGGAGAAAAGGGTGAGAGTTTTGTTTTTAAGTCGGTGTCATGGGTGTATATCATTGTCGTTGATCTTAGAGATTTCTTAGTGGGTTGGAAATAGATCAGGAACAAGCTAAGAGAAAATCTTAGGGTTGTGTAAGTTCGATATTGAACAAGAACAGTAATTGTATTCAATAAGTATTTTCAACAAAGTTTGAGGACGTAGGCATGCTGAACCTCGTTAAAAAATTGTGTGTCTCTTGTCTCTTCTACACTAAAAGTACTTTTGCTAGATAGACGCTATGCTTAAGTTGAATGCATTAAGTTAGAACAAAGTCATCGTCTTATAATACAGTCATACCACAACAACCATTCGAACTAACCATATTTAAAATGATAACAGGATTCCAAAAAGTGTACCTTACAATCCGGCTTTTGACCAATAATTTTCGAAAGCTCCTGTTTGTAGTAAAGGAATACAATTAAGATGTATAAAAAGCTATAGGAAACTATGAGAATTGCAATTTACAATACTCAAGCAAATTAATAGATAATTTCCATTCTTACATGTAGAGGAGGATGATTGAAACGACACTCGCTTCCATAACCACACAGACGATGTGTTTGATAAAACACACAAACTTTTTCACCTGGACGAATCGGATATGCATTTGATAACACATGTTCATGTCTCCCATGAGTTCTCTCATCAAGCATCATTTTAGATTCCTTTGCTCTCCAATCCGCAGTTTTAGCCTGAGGGTATCAAAATCCAAAAGAAAACGTAAGCAAACAAAGAATTATTGCGTAAGACCTTAGTTTTTTACCATTTGCCATAATATCCAGTCTGCTTCATGGCTTCTTCTTTGCATCTCAACATTACTTACTCTTTGCTTCAGATTATCTCTCACGTATGACTCTACATCTGAATATTTGGCACTAGGGATCTGACCCGCTTCGCTTACTCCAAAACCCGAGTCTTCGTTCTCCTGAAAAATATCTTATTGAGACCCTTGTATCAAGACAGAATAAATAACAAAGTACATAAGCTTATGTTCAGGTTCTTTACCATTTTCTCTGGATTTGTTTCATGTTTCCTACCATTTATCTCATCAGATCTACTTCCAAGTTCATTCGATCTCGATTTTGAAGGTTGTCTCTGATAATCAAAAATAAATGAAATGTTAGCCTTATTTCTCAACTCATTTTTATGGCGTCATGGACTTCTCTTGTGATTATAAAGACCAATTTAAGTAAAACCAAAAAATCAAATCAAATGAACAAACAAGTTAGAGGAAATATGGATCAACAACCTTTGTTTGTTTCATGGATCTTTTAACTCTGTTATTGGAGAGTATACTGCTTTTGTCGTCTCTTTATCTTTTTCTTTAGAAATAAAACCAAAGGATGGTTGACTTCTTTATATTCAAACCTAAATTAATTGAAAACACTTCCATAATATTGTATGTATGACCTTTGGTCTCGAATAATTTAATATATTAATAATAACAATCTTAATAATAATGATTACTAGAAAAATAGTTGACTGTGCAACTGTAAATATAGGCATGTTAGTAATTCGTTTGTTGACCGAACTCCAGATGAGGAAGCTCCAAAACCCGGGTTCGAACCTTATTTAATTGAAATAAAATTATTTGCTTAATTTAGTAGTTATTCATAAAAAAACTCTAATAATATTTTATTATTTGCAATCTATCAGACATATCTTAGTATACATGTATGCATATTCAATGACTTCCAAATGAAGAAAGCTCGAAGTGAGCCTTACTTGACAGGAAATCAATTTCATTGCGATGAACTATGTCCACAAAGATGTATGATATTCGACTCCTTAGATAATTAGAGTTAATTAAAAGAAATGCCATGAACAGTAAACTAGTTTAGTCAAAATGTCACTTTGTTCACTTCTTTTCCACAATGCCACAACCCTTACTTAAAAATACATAAATACCCATCGATGAATACTATGCTGCTAATAGACAAGATACATATGCCGGACAAGATGCGGATGATGGACAAGATGTGGATGATTGACAAGATGCCGATGATGGACAAGATGCCGATGATAGACAAGATGGAGATGATAGACAATATGATGCTGATAGACAAGATACAGATGACGGACAAGATGAGGATGATGGACAAGATGTGGATGATTGACAAGATGCCGATGATGGATAAGATGAAGATGATAGACAATATGCGAACAATTGACCAAAAGAGGATGTCGAGGATAGTGGACCAAAAGAGGATGATGTGGATGAGGGTGGAGAATTGGTCCATCATCCTTCACATCTTCTTTTGGTCCACCATCCTACATGTTATCACCTTATCCATCATCCTCCACGTCATTTTTTCTTCATCGTCTTCTCATCCTTCTCCCTATCATCTTGTCCATCATTTTCTGTATCATTTTGTCCAACATCTGCTTCTTGTCCATCAACCGCATCTTGTTCATCATATTTATTTGTCCATCATTTTCATCTTGTCAATTATATTTATCTTGTCCGTCATAGTTATCTTGTCCATCAACCACATCTTATCTCATCCTTCTCCCTATTATCTTGTCCATCATTTTATGTATCATCTTGTCTATCATCTGCTTCTTGTCCATCAACCTCATCTTGTCCATCATATTATGTTGTCCATCATCTTATCCACCATCTTGTCCATCATCCGTACCTTTCCCTCCAAAACCATGAAAGAGACATAACTTTTCCGCTTCTTTGCTTCATTATTATCACAAGGGCAAAATCGTCTTTTGACATTATGCCATAAAGTTGTTTTGTGGCATTTTCTTTAAGGTTTTAGGAATGTAGCATTTGTAAAAACTTTTTTAAAAAATGTGGCATTTTTGGCAAAAATCCCTTAAAATTATCCCATTATTTTATTTAATCATTTGCAATTATCGGATTTATCTGCAAAAGTATATTTACAATGTACATGCATTTCAATGACCTTCGAAACTGAGGAAGCTTGAAACCAAGATTCAAGCCTTTGAAAAGAAATTAATTTATTCGCTATAAACTTAGTCGAGAAAGATATATGGTATTCAACACCTTAAATTATAAAAGAGTTTCTTTGAAAATTTAAGTATCCCTTGATTATTTACAATCAATAGGAGGTGTCCCAAAATACATGTGCACATCTTGATTTGCGGTTTTGTTAGTAGACTAAACGTCATATCCAATTTATTTTGATTGACGAAATTGATGTCTAAAAAACTTTAGTCAATGAAAGTTGATGTTTGGAATGACCTCTATTAAAGTACATGGTTTAAATGACTTTAACCTAAAAGTTTATAGTTTAAATGCCATTTTCTTAAATTAAAGATTTCAATCATTCCATCTAGTAGACAAAGGGGACCTACCCCTTTTCTCCCTCCCTCTTTTACAGGGTATCAGTGTTTTGTTGATGGCTCTTGGAAAGCGACAAATGCGCTTGCAGGTGCAGGTTGGTTTTGTTCTTCCACTGACGATTCGAGGACAGATATGGGAGCTACCAATTTCCGACGCAGTTTGTCTCCACTCCATGCTGAAGTAGAAGCTCTCGTTTGGGCTATGCGTTGCATGATTGGACATGATTACAGGAACGTGGTTTTTTATACGGACTGTTCTGACTTAGTGAAGATAGTGTCTTCTCCTCATGAATGGCCGGCTTTCACACCCTACCTCGACGACATCAAGATAGATCGAGCGGAGTTCTCTTCATTCTCCCTATCTCTGGTCCCACGTAATGCAAATATCAAAGCGGATTCTCTGGCACGCCAAGCGCGATTGTCACCGCAGCATGTTGTGTTTGTGAACTATTTTCCTCCAAATTGGCTCATTTGAGCTGATTCTTTAGTTGTCAAAAAAAAAAAAAAAAAAAAAAAAAAAAAGTTGGTAGTGAATAATATTTAACAACCAAATAACACAATGCTTAATTACTGGATTTAAAGTTATGTGTTTTTTTGCTTGGTCAATCAAACTTAATGTTTAAAAATTTAAGTCATCCAAAACGGGATGTTTTAAATGTCTAAAACAATATCCATAGTTTATAAATATGAAAATTTTGGATTAAAATGATATTTTTCTTATTTGCAATTTTGCACGACATGATTACATCTGTCTTTCTTTAAAAAAAAAAAAAAAAAAAATCATGTGTTATTTTTAGGCGGGAAAATGTTTACGGGTACTAAGGAAAATGTTTACGGTTATTAAAAAAATATAACCAATGAGTTCCAAGAATACCTAAAACAATTTCTAGAATATTGATAAGTGATAATTTCACCAATTCTAATAGCTGAAAGTGAGAAAACGCTGATCACATCAAATCCTAATTGTGCCTCTTTTTACAGTAAAGATAGATCAGAAGCAGCTAGAAGTCATGTTCTCATATGACTTTCCATTTGAAGTCTTCTCTTTTCCCCCGGCCAAGCTGACAAGTAAAACTGTGAATCTCATACAGTATATCGATCTTTAGCATCACGACCAAGAGTTTTTGCATCCTCCTGAAATTTATTTTGGACAAGTCACAATAATGCAGTATAAATGAACACAAAGATGTTCAAGAAATAACAAAGAGGCCATAGATACATGAACTATGAATCCAATTGTCTCATCGTAACCAAGAAGTTCCTTCCACTGCTTCCCAATGCTTAGCTGCAACAACACGCCAAAAAGATGTCAGTCCGAAAAGAAAAGCCTCAAATTAAAAGAACCTATCTAGGCCCTTTGTTAACTGAAACAACAAAACCCCATCGCCACAAAATTAAACCAACAAATGTGTTTTATATGAACAAAAGAAGGATCAGATTCTCCTATCCTGTAGTCTCCCTATTAGTTTTTGTTTAAAGACCTCAGGAAATTCGCTAACTACATGTTGTGTTTCCACAGACTTACCTGAGCCTCCTCATTTGCAGCGTTCTTTGTCCACAGAGAGATCTTGTCCCCTCTCATCCTGAAGTTCAAAACTGCCCCACAAATCTCATCTCCTTGATCAAATTGCTCACCAACCAACGCAAGTAACTAAAACAAGGAGACAAAAAAAACATCACAAGATGCATCAGAAGTTCAGAACAAGCAGCATGGCCAAGGAAAAACTACAATGAACTTCCGGAAGTTACAATTACAAATACCGTGTTAAGCCAACTGGACTCTAGTGTAGCTATAGGGAACATCATAGTCCACTTTCCTCCATTAGCACAGATAGAATCTTCCCATTTTGGTTCAATCTTATGTTTGAAGCAGTAGAGATCTGCCCCAGGAACCCACTTGGTTGGAGAATGGATGTTATTGTAAAGACTGCATCAAGTAATCAAGAACAGCACTTTAAACTTATGCCTTCATCACATATAAGGAACCTAAAACGCAGAAAAAGAACTCGGTACAAAAACCAAACTTAGCTTCTCAGATGGTAACAGTTACGAGCAGAAGATTAATATTTCTAATGTATACAGTGTACTCCTAAGTAAAGACTACGAAACTTGAAAAAACTCCAAGAAGCAACGGCTCTGTATATGTAAATCTAACATCAAAGCACAAATGCATCTCTAATCTAACATAAAAGCAGAAATACATCTCTAATCTAACATCTCTAACCATTAGAACACGGAGCTCAGCTATCAAATCCCTGAATTCTACTGGTTCTGTCTCAGACTATTTCAAATTCACTCTATCCCAGCTTAGATTTGTTATCAGTGAAACCAAAGATCATAGCAGCAAGACAAAAAAGAAAAAGGAATATTCAAATTCAAAATCAATCTCACCTCCAGAACTCTTCTATAGAAGAGAATGTATACAAAGATCTCAAAGAGCTTCCCCATGTGACTTGCTTCGATTTGGAAGAAGGAGTATCGAACCAAAATGCCCAAGAATTCTGGAACAAGTGCGATTTCTGGATTACGGTGGTTGATTTCTTCGACGCGAAGTCGTTCCCACCGGAAAGGATCGATTTCGCCTTCGACGGACCTTCATCTTCGCCGGAAAAGATAGCCTTAATCGCCGGGACATGCTTCTCTTTGAGGATAGGGTTCGTCCGGGTGTTAGGATCGATGTTCTCTGCAGCCATCATCGTCGATACTGAAGAATCTTCAACCACCATTTTCTCTCTTTCTCACTCGCTAGTTCGCTAGCTCGCTCGATCAGTTAGTTAGTTTCCCGTTCGCTTCGCCCCGTCGAGTCCGTTCCCAGTTAGTCTACAGACGGAGATGAGAGAAAGAGAGAGAGGTCTTTAATATAAAGCCCAGCCCCAGTATTGTTCCATTATTCTAAGTCTGGCCTATTTAAGGCCCATGAGGAGCAAAACCAATCAATCAGATCAGATAAAAAGATGATATACAATGTTTTAAACAAATTGCATCACTTACGTTCTTTGTTGAAGCAATTGTTCACTTTCTTCTAGTTTTCCCTTTTGACCATCAACGTACTTGTGATATAAGAAATTCGTTAGCAAAAAACAAGACAAACTTTGTTCTGATCCAAATGCTATGTCAAAACTTTTCTTTATATAATTAATGATTTACCTCATCATTGTTAGATACTAGGGATCTTGAAATCGAATTCAAGAGCTATTGACACTTGTTGAAATGGCTATCAACTTCAGTCACCTTCAATGCAATTCCACTTAAAACAATTCCAATATCCAAGAAACTCTAGAAATCTAAATAGGACTTGGATATTTAGAAAAGAGAAACAAAGAAAACCAAGCCAGGGCATCAGAATTCTGATCTCATGTTCCAGTTTCAGTCGCTTCTGATAATTTTTCCACCGACTGCAAATACAAGAAATTAATAATATAATTCAAGAAAAAAGAAATTTTGTTCATATACTTTTTTTTCTTACATGACAGAAATTAAAATGAGAAGCTAATGACTTTTGTTGTTGTGGAGTCTACACAGATTGTTGTTGTTCCGGTGTATGGTGCATCGTTGATTGTGGCGTCTCCATCTCTTATTGTTGTTGCTGCAAAGTCAAACACAATCGTTGAGGTCGATGTATCTTATTATATAAACTTTGATGACAAAATTACTTATTAACAAGATTGTGACACATGTCAATTATATCATTCAGATGTTGACAAATGTCACGATCTTGTTAATAAGTAATTTTGTCATCAAAGTTTATATAATATGATAGGAGTATGTAAGATTAACGTATGCGTTTTTGTAACTATAAAAATGTTATAGTGAAGACACATATAATAAGTTATTTAATGTGTTCATAAAGACAATTTGTTGGTAGTAATTAAGACTAAAGAGTATATTGTTAACAGTAAAATATATTTGTGTGTACAAATAAACTTTAGTGGTGATGTAGACAGTAAATTTGTAAATGGATATACGTTAGTGTATTATAGCAATAAAAAAACTATTTTCTATAACTAAAATTTATCTCTTTACTTTTATAAATTATTTTTACTTACGAAAAGAATTAAATATATATTATTTGTTAAATTTAATTTAATTTCAATACTTTTGAATTCATCTTCAACTATTTTCTTTAACTAAAAGTGTATCTATTTTGTTTTTTTCAACCAAACAATAAATTAAAAGGAATTTTCTCGGTTAGTTGCCCAAGGCAGAGGGAAGGGATTTACAAAATAAACTTCAGAGATAATTGAATGCGAAGCACATGCAAGACAATCCGCCTTCGAATTTGTCACATGCGGGGTCCAAGAGATGGAGAATAGTGGAAAAAACTCCAGCAAATTAAACTCATCGAGCAAGTTAAAGAAGGATGGCCAATATTCAGGGGAATGCACCATAGTGAGTAACTCAGCACATACCCGCTCTATGGCCTACAACAACGCTTCTAACTCTGAATGCAGGGGGAGGGGCTCCGTCTTAGACACTTGCCCCCCAACAACAAGGTTCGCTCCTCACTAACGCAACACCACCAGCCCAATCATGAATGCTCATTGGTTGCTTTACAAGAACCATAAATTTGACAACAAGGTGAAGAAACCTGGACATTCGAGGACGGAGATGGAGCCGACATGACCGCCATAAAATATAGTGCCTCTTCCCAGGCTAACTTATCGCCCCTGAGCAATTATATCATTCGTCTCGATCTCTAAACCTTAAAAAAAAAAATTATGGTCTTCCAGATTGCCCATAAAAATCATGGTAATTGAAGGAGTTGATCAGGATCACCCTGTTGAGAGACATCCCTCGAGAAAACAAAATCCAATTTTGAGTACATCGACTCATATGGAAAACCCTCTGATGAGACCGGAGTTAGAGATAAATCCTAAACTTCCCACGATTGAGGGCATCAAAAAAAATGTGATTAATAGTCTCAACCGCAGAGTCATACCTTTTACACCAGATATTTATATTGGACACCTCGGTATATCTATTTACTTTTATACATAATTTTTACTTACTAAAAATACTTACTCTATATTCTTTATCAAATCCCCTATATATTAATAGAGAAACATTCTCTTGAAAAAGCTGATGTGTCGTCGCCAGAGAGCTCGAGACACATTTAGCAAAAAAACCTTTAAATTTTCTACTTAATTACATTAACATGCCACTATATTTATTAAAAAAACAATTAACTGAATAATAATTAGATATGTCATCAATTATCACACAAATTTAAATATCACATATTAAAAATAATTAAATAATTACATACTATTTTAAGTTAAAATTTCACTAAAATTTACTTACAAATATACAAGTCAAAGTTATATTATTTTTAAGAAATAAATATAAAATATTGATTTCCTAAAATCAATATAAAATATTGATTTCTTAAAATCAAAAGTAAAATATTCTAAAAAAGCTATAAAAACAGATAAAGTTAATTAAAAAAAAAAGAACATATAACTTATTAACAAAATCATATAAAAATGTTAATTTTTATGTTAGTATTATTACCATAATAATTTAAATAACAAGCTTTCAATAGTTATTATAATTGATTATAAAAAGAAATATATTACCCCTGAATTATCTCCAACTCATTAAAGGAAAATTATTCCCAATAAATATAGATTTATATATATTCATAAATAAATATAAAAATGACAACAAATTAGGGGTATCATGATGTGTGATTATTTATAAATATCTAAGTATGTAAACTAATTAATCTCAACATTTAGTGTGATTATATATACATTAAAAATGGAAATATTGATAACCAGATAGGAATATACGTTATAATTGTACATTAATCTATGTGCTATTAAAAAAGAATGAGACAATAACCCTTATCATTATAAATAAACTTAGTACCCAAAAAAATCATAATATATTTAAAATGAGTGATTATTAGATTATGAAAAATTGTTATAGTTACTCGATTAACCATAAATATAAAAATTTGATTTTTAAAACACACAAAAATATATATTTCATAAATTGTAACATTTTATAAATATTTTTTTTTTACCATGTTCACATAATTCACGGGTGAAATGTATTCATACACGAATACATTGATTTTGACATTTATTAATTTTTCATAATGATTTTTTGGTAATAGTATAATCCGTTATTTTTAGAAAATATTAACAAACCGACTAACTCAAAATATTTAAATAGCCTAATCACAAATATTAAATCAATAAATTAGATTATCTTCAGAAAATTTAGTTTAGAATCCGATTGTTACTAACATACAATAAAATTAATTAATTAAACTACCACGTAATTTAGTATATGTCCCTTATATATTAAAAGAGAAGCATTTTCACACAAAATGCTGATGTGTCGCACTCACAGAGCTTCAGACACTATTTCTTTTATTTGTCATTAATTTTTAATAATATTTACATCAGTTTTCTAAAAATATAATTAACACCCAAAATTAAATTTTTATATTCTTTTTTAACTTAATTATATCCTTTACATTTTCATAAAATCTTTAAAATGAATTTTAAGAATTCTTTGTTCATATGATATGATAATATAAGATTGATATTACAATAATTCTCACGGATTAAATTTTAATTATTATACAAAAAATTTATATATTTTTTTAATTTATATATATATACTACACAATCGAATTTTAAATTCCAATTACTGATAAATATTATAGATTTTGTTAATAAAAATTGCAGTAAAAAATATTTTGTAACGCACATAGTGCGGGTTATTACCTAGTTTTATTTTATTTTAAAAACTCTAAACCCGCACATCGGGCGGATCCTAATCTAGTATATATATAAAAGCAAGTGAACCTCTCTTCTTGTGGCGACATATATATATATATATATATATATGAGATAAACATGAAGTTTATAATTAGTGTATAAAGAGATATAGTAGTTTTCTATATTTATGAGATATTGATATATCCTAAAGAGATAGTACTGTATAATTTTATATAAACATAATAAGTTACTCGAAATAACTAATCAAATCAGAGTTGAGAGTGAGGAGTTAGTTATATCTCGACTATGTTCAGCTAGTGACAAAGACATTTAGTTTAGTTACTGTGACACTCATCCAGAATTTTAAATACCACGCCAGATTTTTTGAAAATAACTATTCATTAAATGCTTTATAGTGATGTTTTAAAAACAATCATCGATTGTAAATAGTAAAAAATAGAGAAAGTAAATAAAACCCTATTTAGAAGTTTTAACTTAGAAAAAGAATTCTTTTCTTGAAACCCTAAACCTTTATAAGAGTCCTTCCTATAAATATAATACATTTGTGAACATTTCCTTCCACTTCAATCCTAATTCTCACGTACCACCACTTTTCAAAAGCGTGAACAACACGTTACTTAGTGGGTAATTTTTTTCGTTCACAAGTTCACAAGGCAACAAAAATGCATCACATATAAACAATCTACTTAGTGAGGGAATATATATAATCACAAGGAAACAAACAATAGCCAAACGATATGCTTAGAAATGCCAGAACAATGATTTTTTTAGTCAAACTGCCACTTTGTTCGCTTCTTTCCCACACTTCGACAACCCTCACTTAAAAAGACATAATTGCCCTTCGATGAACACTATGCAGATGATGGACAAGATGCATATGATGGACAAGATGCGGATGATGGACAAGTTGTAGATGATAGATAAGATGCAGATGATAGATAAGATGCAGATGATAGAAAATATGCGAATGATAGACAGGATGCGAATGATAAACAAGATGTGGATGATGGAAAAGATGCGGATGATGGACAAGATGATATGGAGAAGGATGCCGGCAAGAAACTCAATCCTCCACATCATCTTTTGGTCCACCCTCATCCAGATCATCCTCTTTTGGTTCACCATCCTCGACATCTTCTTTTGGTCCATCATCCTCCATGTTATCACATTTTCCATTATCTACATATTCTTTTGGTCCATCATCCTCCACATCTTCTTATGTTCTATCATCCTCCACATCTTCTTTTGGGCCACCATCCTACATGTTATCACCTTGTCCATCATCCTCCACGTCATCTTCTTCTTCATCGTCTTCTCATCCTTCTCCTTATCATCTTGTCCATTATTCTCTGTACCATCCACTTCTTGTCCAACATCCGCATATTTTCCATCATATATATCTTGTCTATCATCTTATCCACCATCTTATCCATTATCCGTACCTTTTCCGCCAAAACCATGAAAAAGACACAACTTTTCCGCTTCTTTGCTTCATTATTATCACGAGAGTAAAACTGTCTTTTGACACTATACCATAAAGTTGTTTTGTGAGATTTTTGTTAAGATTTTGAAAATGTGGCATTGGTAAAAACTTTTTTTAGAAAATGTGGCATTTTTGGCAAAAATCCCTTTAAACAAAACTATCAAGCAAATAACATTAAAAAACAATTAAGATCAAGACACAACTCGAAATAAAAACTTTACTATGCCAGCCACCTCCATCGGTGGATGTGTGGAGAGGATGAGTGTCTTAAAAAAATAGTTTAATAGTTTAAACACCCATTTTTTTGTAGTGGCATCTTCTTAAGACACTCTATTAAACTAATAATAAATTAATATAAGACACCCATATCAATAGTGATGTTCTAACATGTTACTCGTCAGCCTTTCAAGAGCCGCATCATAGCCACATGTATAGTATTCCTCTCGGACCTGCAACAAGCAATCATGCAATATACATATCTATGATATACTTGCATGTTATTCCTCTAACTGCTCAACTGTTCACTTCTTTGATCTTAATCTATATCCACATATCCTCAACTATATCAACCTACTCCACTTTCTAACAACCTAGCATCACTTTTTGGTTCTCACATAATCATCACATAGTCTCATGCTATGCAAAACATAGTCTCAAAAACCAGATATATTTAGTTATACTACATATACACCATACGAGAGAAACCAAGGAAAACTATAGATATTGATTCCCTCTCTTTCTCTCTCTGTCTCTTCGATGATTCTCTCTCCTTCTCTCAATCGGCTCTTTGGGAGTTGTAGATCCTTCCTCTACAGACTATCACTTATATAGGAGAAAATATTAATTTGGGCCATATTAAATGGGCTTGAGTTTGAGATGTTAAAGTTATCTTGTTCGGATTAATCTTAATTAAAATTTTGGTCATATTAAATGGGCTTGAGTTTGAGATGTTACAGTTACCCTCTTCTCTATTTTGAATCATGTGTATCCTATCTCATACTTCCTATGAGTTTTCCATTTGGATTCACTTGCTCACTAATCCATAGTTATGACATCCTCATTGGTCATTCCATGAAGGTGTTTTTAAATAGAAAAATAATACAATAAAATAAATAAATATGTCTATACATGTGAATAGGTGAGATTAATGTCTCTATAATAACACTTTAAATCTTCAAAATAAAAATATTTTTTAATTTAGTATTTATTTATATTTAAAACACCACAAGGGTATAAACAATAAAAAGATTTTATAAGTTAAATCATGAAGATAACTTCTCACACATTGGAGAAGAGACATTTGAGGAAAGTACATAATAGTGGCGGCTTAGCACATGTGCTCAGGATGCTAGAATACATGGTGCTAGTCTAGAACCTCTAGGTAATGTGACTATGCATATCTTTTTCTTTTCTTTTTTAAATCTTAATATATAACGGTTACACAAGCTGAGAACAGCTTGAGCTAAAAAGAGTACAAAACTTACCTACTTACCTAAGAAACAAACAAGATTAAGGTTGGAAAACCTCAACCAAGTGTACAAATAGGAAACAGCAGGAGGAACATATTTCTGAGCTCTTGACAGAGGATCTAACTTAATAAAAAGAGTATTGTTTATATTCAAAATGATAGCTGAGGGAGGGCGAGACACCTGAGCATGCAACCTACAATTCCGCTCTTTCCAAATAAAGTAAATGGAGGCTTGGAACGATAGCGTGAGGATTAAAGCAATATTTTTGTCTTTTATGTGTTGAATTACTCAAACCGAGCCGAACATACAATATATCCTTTCAGAAAATGTTTCAGCGTATCACATTTTAAAGAAGTTGAACATAAATATAAAGTGCTTTCGATTTAAATAAAGAGAATAAACAAGCTTTTAATTATAATCTCGCATGATTTTCTCCATAATGCCAAAAATTTCTTTTTCAAATCAAAGGATGGTTTGCTAATTCAACTTTCAGGAAAATGGCCGTAGTGTTTTTTCTTCTAAATTTGTCTAAAGCTTTTATATATAATTCTTAAATGATGTATTTTTTGAATTTTCAGACAAATACATAGTAAAGAAAAAAATAACGCTTAGTTATAAATACATCATTTTGTATGAAACATGTTTTCTATAATTATAGTTAATTACCAATAGCAATTCAATATGTTCAATAAATATATATTCAAGTGTTAGAAATCGCTCTTGAAAGCAACACAAAACACTTCTCTAAACACAATCGAACTCAGCTCAAGAACCTTGCAAAGTAAAAGAACGAGAACACAAGATACAAAATTGTTAACCCAGTTCTAGGGCCGAATCAATCCGGCAAATTCACTATATGATGAGAAAAAGGTTACAGCAATGGTGGATCACTCTCTAACAACCTCTCTCTCTTTCGATACAAGAAGCTTATAGAGAACAACGTAATGAGAAACGAAGAAGAAGATAAAACATAAGAAACGCGACGTTTCAGTTATATTAACAAAGCCTCCACTGCAGTTAGAGTCTCTACTTTAATCTTCTCCTTTCTGGTTTAATCAACAAATCCCAAACCAGAGATAACCACCAAATCAACTCCTTGATGTCGGTTTAGAACAAAACCATCATCAACCTAGAATTGAATCAGAAACATAAACTCAACACTCCACCTTAATTCAATTACCTTTTTCTCCATCCATGAACTTGCACTTACTTGGATTTAACCTTCAGCTGAGATAACACTTCACCTCACTTGATCAGCTTCAGAGAATCTAACGCTGCCTCAAACTTCTTAACTGGAATGCCTTTTGTAAGCATGTCCGCAGGGTTCTTTGACGTATGAATCTTCAGAACCTCAACCTCTCCAGACTCAACAATGTCTCTGATGAAATTGTACTTAGTCGCAATATGCTTCGTTCTTTCATGAAACATGTTATTCTTCGACAAACATATTGCAGACTGCGAGACACACCACACTGTGACCTTCTCTTATTCATAACCCATGTCCTCTAGAAGCCCCTTGAGCCATAAATCTTCTTTAACCGTTTTTGTGAGTGCAACATACTCTGCCTCTGTGCTTGACAAAGCCACAACTGACTGCAAACTTGACTTCCAGCTGACAGTATTCCCACCAACTGTAAAGACATAACCACTGATAGACCTTTTCCGATCTAAATCACCAGCATAGTCAGAGTCGCTGAAACCTTGAATCTCTAGCTTGTTCCCTTTTGTGAAAACCAAATTCAAATCACTAGAGCTTCTTAGGTACCTCAGTAACCACTTCACTGCTTCCCAATGAATATTCCAAGGTTTCTTCATAAACCTGCTCAACAGACCAATAGCTTGAGCTATGTCAAGTCTTGTGCCCACCATTAAGTACATAATACTCCCTATGGCACTTGCATATGGAACCTTTTCCAAATTAACACACTCTCGGTCATTCTTAACACACGCCAACTTGAAGTGTGTTCCAATCGGAGTTTCTACCGCATGAGCTTTACTCATGTTAAACCGACTTAACACCTTCACCTAATATCCAGACTGAGACAAATACAGAACTCCTTCTTCCCTATTCCGAATTATGTCAATTCCCAGAATTCTACTTGTATGCCCCATATCCTTCATCTCAAATTCTAAGCTTAAGGCTTCTTAGCTTAACTATCTCTTCCTTAATCTTAGCAGCTAACAGCATTTCATCTACATAAAGCAACAAGTAGATGATTTCACCAGGATTTACCTCTTTTGCATACACACAAGAGTCATGCTCACTCCGGTTGAACTCTTGTTTCACCATGAATACATTGAACTTCTTCTTCCACTGCCTCAGTGCCTGTTTTAAACCATAAAGAGATTTCTTTAACAAACAAACTTGATCTTTTTCGGGATCTACCTCATAACCTTCAGGTTGTTCCATGTATATTGGTCGATCAAGTTCCCCATGCAGAAACACTGTTTTGATGTCCATCTGCTCTAATTCTAAGTCATCTTGAACCACCAACGACATTAAGACTCTGTTTGATATGTGCTTCACTACAGGTGCAAACACTTCTTGATAGTCAATCCCTATCATATGTGTGAAGTCTCTAGCCACCAATCTAGCCTTAAACCTCTCAGGTTCTACCCCTGGAATGCCTAGCTTTTTCCTATAGAGCCATCTGCAGCTAATGACTTTCAGATTTACAGCCCTGTCCACTATGTCAAAGGTCTCATTCTTCTTTAATGAACTCATTTCTTCATCCATACCCGCATCCCATTCTTTATTGTACTTCTCCTCTTTTGCTTCATGATAACATTGAGGATCTTCACATATGACTTCTTCTGCAGTCATAAGTGCAAAAGCGAATTGCGAGTAATCAGAGAACTTTAGTGGAGCCTTGATTTCTCTTCTAACTCGGTCTCTAGCTAACAAATAGTTTCTGAGACTTGTAGCACTCCTTGGAGCTTCGACTTCTCCTTCAGGCTCAAAATACTCTGACTCCGTGTCACTCTCATCAACTATAGTAGCTCCACCTCCATCGGAACTCTCTCCAATCAATTTATCTTCCTTCTTTATCTCTGTCAGAATCTTATCATCCTTCTTGACACCTTCAGACTCAGTTCCTCGATCCTTTTCAATAAGATCCTTATACAGCACCTCTTGGTAAAATACAACATTTCGACTGATCACACACTTTGATTCTTAAAGTAACCATATCTTGTAGCCTTTTGTGCCTTGCGGATAGCCTAGAAATACTCCTTTTAATGCTCTAGGTTTTAGCTTTCCCTGATCTTGATGCACATAAGCGACAAAGCCAAATCTTCTCAAGTGCTTATAACCAGGCTTCTTATTCAGCCACAGCTCTTCAGGTACATTGTGATCAATAGCTGATGCAGGTGACCGATTTACAAGATAAGCAGCAATAGTTGCTGCTTCAGCCCACAAATGTTCTTCTAACCCAGACTCATTCAACAGACATGTTACCTTCTCCATAAGTGTCCTATTCATCCTCTCTGCAACTCCATTTTCCTATGGAGTGTAAGTGCAAGTTTAATGCCTTTCAACACCATGCTTCTTACAATATTCATCAAACTTCAGGTTGCAAAACTCTAATCCAGTATCTGTTCTGAGGACCTTTACCTTTTTTCCAATATGATTCTCAACTAACTCATTCCACTCGCAAAACCGATTGAATGTCTCATCCTTTGTCTTGAGAAACATGAGCTATACCTTGCGAGTATTATCATCAATGATAGATAAGAATTACTGCTTACATGAGAGTGATGGTGTCACATTTGGTGAACCCCACAAATCCGCATGAACATATATCCCAATGCATCCTTAGTATTGTGTCTTCCCACATTGAAGCTCAACTTCTTGGACTTTCCCGCAATGTTCACAAAACGCCAAGTTTGTGACATCTTTCTTCTGCAATAGTCATTTCTCGGTTAACACTTTCATACTGTTGAGATTTAAATGACCAAGTCTGCTATGCCACAACACTGTGCTGTCTTTCACACTCTCAGTGTTGCAATTCTCACTCATAGCAGTCTCACCATTTAAGATATACAAACTGTTGTTCAAACTTCCTGACAAAGCTGTTTTTCCATTCTTGAAGTATCTTACTTTGCCGTCTCCACCTTCATGCTTATATCCCAATTTGTCAAGAGTACCCGTTGAAATCAAATTCCTTCTCAAATATGGGACATACTTACGTTGTTCAACACCTTTATTGAACCTCCACGTGTGTTAACACGAATTGAGCCTTGTCCCTGTGATACCACTGCACGATTATCACCAAGCAGAATAGTTATTTCTCCATTCTCTTCAAAGCTACTAAACCAATCCCTCCTAGATTTCATGTGAGAAGTACACCCTGAATCCAGAATCCACAAGTCTTTAACTAACTGACTGTTAAAACTCATAGCCTCTGAGAATACCAACTTTTCTGTTATTACCCCAGCTTCATTCTGACCCTCACTTTCCAGCTTGCGCTTCCTCGCATAACAATCCTTCTTAAGATGCCCTTCCTTCTTTCAAAACGAGCAAGTGACTCTTGTTTTGGAGTTTGACCTGCTTCTGCCTTTTCTCTTAGAACCATTTTGTTGGCCTCTAGTCGGAGGTCTTCCTCTTTACGTTGTGTACAGTTCTGTAGACGATCCTTTCTTAGACTCTTTCAACTCAGCTAGCTCCCTCTCCAGAGACTTAGCTGAAGACACCACATCCTGAACTGACAAACTCTTGTTACCATATTTAACCATATGATTAAGCTGACTATAGCTGGCTGGTAAGGAGTTTAACAACAATATTGCTTGGACCTCTTCTGTTACCTGAATCTCCAAACTCCCCAACTCTGCAACAATTTTCAAGATATCGTCTACATTCTGGTCTATAGTCTGAGCATCAATCATCTTGAAAGAATAAAAGTTCAACTGCACATAGATCATATTTGGCAATGAGGTCTCCATATACAACTTATTGAGCAAAGCCCACATCTCTGCAGCCGTCTCACAATGATTTACCTTTCGAAGAACCTTGTCCCCAACATGATTTATGATTATCATCAAAACTTGTTGCGACTGATCAATCTTGACTGGATCTGGGACCTCCTTAGTCTGCGATGATGAGGAGTCCGATGATTCTTCAGCGGCAATCTTCTTTTCCTCTTCCTTTGTTAGCGGAACTGTATTTGTCAACGTGAAATCAGTGAGAATGTTCTTTAAATTAAGAACCCCAAGCTGAGCCAAGATCTGAATCTTCCATAGCGAGAAATCGCTATCACCATTAAACACCTTAATCTCAACACGCGCCGTCATCAATGACATCGATTGAATCCAAGAGAAGGACCTATGCTCTGATACCACTCTGTTAGAAATTTCTCTTGAAAGCAACACAAAACACTTCTCTAAACACAATCGAACTCAGCTCAAGAACCTTGCAAAGTAAAAGAACGAGAACACAAGACACAAAATTGTTAACCCAAATCAGTGCAATCAATGTGAATACACCTACGTCTGGAGCCGAATCAATCTGGCAAATTCACTTTATGATGAGAAAATGTTTATAGCTTGAATTGAGCTTTACAACAATGGTGGATAACTCTCTAACAACCTCTCTCTCTCTCTCTCTCTCTCGATACAAGAAACTTATAGAGAACAACGTAATAAGAAACGAAGAAGAAGATAAAACAAAAGAAACGCGGCGTTTCAGTTATATTAGCAAAGTGTCCGCTGCAGTTAGAGTCTCTACTTTGATCTTATCCTTTCTGATTTAATCAACAAATCCCAAACCAGAGATAACCACTAAATCAACTCTTTGATTTCGGTTTAGAACAAAACCATCATCAATCCAGAATTGAATCAGAAACATAAACCTCAACATCAAGTTTGCAATTTTTTGTTATTATTTATTAATAAAGACATAAAATACTAAAAAAAAAAATATTTCTTAGTAACAAAAGAAAAATCTAGAAATTGACTCTTTAAGGAATAGAGGGAGAGTATTTGGTTCATTTGGATTCAACATTTATTTTTAAAAAAATGTTTTGCATCATAAGTTTCATCTTTCGTTTAATCAATAAATGTACATTGCATTTGAAATTATCAGTTTTATTAGACGGAACTTATAACGTAACTTTTCCAAGTACAATGTCTTTTTTCTATTAGTAAAATAATAAGGAACACGAAAATAAATAATTGAAGCATAATTGAATATAGTCCTTTTTATTGAATTGACATTCATCCTACTATATTAATTGAGAAGTACAAATATAAAACTAACCTTAAAATGTGTAAAAAATTACATTCAACTGCCATTAGAAAAAATTAATTATGCTTAACTAACTAATTTAAATAAATATAATTAAGTTAAAAATAAAAAACAATCACATATCAAATATTAAAAAATTTAAAAAAATATTTTCTCTCTCTAATAAATTATGGACGAAATTACTAATTATTTTTTTAAAAAAAATATTAAAACCAATCAGAATTTTAAAAACCAAGATTTTAAAAAATAAAAGATAGTTTTTACTATTATATTATATATATTATTTTAAAAATGTTCACTCGTGCTTAAAGCACGGGATATATCCTAGTACTAATGTAATTGCAATTCCAAATTGGCTAGTTTGAGCTGATATTCTTGCATAACCTAAGTCAATTTCTTGCGTCCAAAGGAATCATCTGACAGTTCTTTTTAGTGGTCTGGTAACTCGGTTTCTTCTTAAACTCCATCTCCGTCCTTTCTTTTAAACCCGAGGTCCTTCATATTCTGTTGATCATGAGCATCTACGTTTTGATTCTCTGGCATCTCCTGCGAACCGAAACAAAATATCAAATGACAAGTCACAGAAAGAAAACATATATATAGTTATCTATCTTTTCTTCTCAACTATGATTCATCAGTCAGGTCTTGTTTCAGTGTTTCTTACCTGTAATCCCTGTTGTTGCAGGTTCTCATGAGCGTCTCTCCTTTGCATGATTCCCCTCACTATTGTATCGACTAGATGACTAATATCTTTAACTTCTCCTATTGATCACTGCTCCTGCAGATTGTATTAAGCATCAATGCTGCGATTCTCTTAAAGAAAAAAAAAACAAAACACACAAACTAAGAACAAAGTCAGGTCTTATTCAATTATTTTTTTGTTTGTTTTAAACTTTACCATCCTCTCTCGCTCGAATCTCCACTCTGTATCACGGCGTCTTGGATCACGCATTCGGGGATCCGGAATACTTCTGGACTGAGAATGAACAATCATATAAGTAGCTAATTACAGTAAAGAAAGAAAGACCACATTTCAGTTTAGTTACCACAGAGCAAGTTTGATCCTCTAGTAAAGAAGAGAGTCAGTTTTATGTTGTGGTACCTGCAGATTGTGTTGAGCTCTCTCTGCCTCCTGAAGTTCAGTATTTCTCTGTATCTGTTCTTGCGGATTCTCTTGCTCTCGGATTTCCTACGATATTTGTTTAAATACAAATCAAGAACAAAAACAACAACAAAGTCAATTTCTATATTTATAGTAGTACCCTACCCCTTCCTCTGGAATCTAGAATAGTTTTTGCCTGAGAATGAGTACACTGATATGAGTATAATAATGGAAAACAGTTGAAAAAACAAAAACAAAAAAAAGGAAGAAGACATTTTTAGTTTAGTACTTACCCTCTTCTCTGGCCTGAATCTTGAGTAGTCTATTTCATATCTCCTCTGAGTTCTCTCATCATATCTCCATTCGGATTCACTCGCTCCCCAAACCGTATAACTATCCTCCTAAGAATCAAAATTAAACAAAAACGTTAAAAAATCAAACTATCTTAAATATATATATATGTATATGGAGATGGCTTCTCACATTGGAGAAGGAGACATATAGATATATATATATATATATATATATATCTGATGAAATTACCTGATACATAGGTTCTACAACATCCCTGTCGTTTATGTGTTGAAAGCCACAATTTGAGCCCAACTTACAATATCCCCTCGTAAAGAACTGCAACGAATAATATATAAAGAAGTTGAAAAATAAAAATACAAGTAAAGAAGACTCAAACCAGACAAGAGAGATTCCTATATGCAAGTTACAAAACTTGACTCACCTTACAAATCCGCACACCAGTGCTCTCCGGAAGATCCTATTAAGATGTTTGAAATGATCAGTAAAGCCAAGAGAAAATTTGGAAACTTAGACTCATAGGTAACTTTTTTGTTATTTTCTCACCTCTGGTATTTGAGTAGGATGATTGTAACGGCAACTTCTTCCGTTGCGACACCGCCTACACCAACACTGTTCACCGGGTCGCACTGGTTCGTCTCTCCTCTCATCAAACATCCATTGGGATCTACTCCCTCTCCAATCCTGTTCAATTCTGAATCTGGACTCACTCTCTCTCTCCATCTTGATTCAATTCACTCTCCCACCAGTCCTGAGTTCTTTCATTAAACTTCCATCTGGATTCACTCTCTCTCCATTTCGGAGTTCTCTGATAAAACCTCCATCTGGATTCATTGTCCCTCCAATCCGGAGATCTTTCATCAAATCTCAGTTTGGATTCACTACCTCTCATATCCTGAGAGAATCAAAACAAAAGGAACACACGTTAAAAAATCAAACAAAGAAGTTAGTTAGTTTACCCTCTCCTGGTGCCAGAATCTTGAATCTGTATCAGGGCGTATCCTCTGCATCTCAACATCTCTCACTCGTGTCTTTTGTTGCAGAGCCTCTCGCGTGTCTCTGTTAGATTGATTGTAATCACGAATCTTTCCCGCTTCGTTTATCCTCAAAACCAAGTCTTCTTTGTCCCGTGTCAAAGAACAGAATGGATTCATGTTCAGTATCTTTACCCTCTTCTCCGGCAAAGATTTTGACTCTGTTTTCAGTGTACTATCTATCAGTTCTCTCATCAGACCTTCTCCCTAAATTACTAAGCCCATAACAGGAATTGGTCCCTGAGAATCAAAGTTAAAACGAAACGTTAAAATCAACACATCATCGTTAGTTTGGATCAGAAGAGTAAGTTCTTGTTACCATCATCGACTCTGTTTCAAGGCTCAGTATCTGTTGTTGCAGATACCTTCGTTTTTTCAATGGAACTCGGATAGTTAAATGACTTTTTTATATGCATAGTTAAATGACTTTTTTCATTGTTTTTTTCAATGCAAAAGTCATTGACAGAATGGTTTTTATATGCATAGTTAAATGACTTTTTCACACGAAATAAAATATACATTTGCATCTTAAATGGCGGGAAAAAACTTTCGGGTATTTTTATGGATTTACTATTCTTCAATAACCAACAATTAAGTTCAGATAATTAATTTTAGAAAATATACACGTACTAAAGGTTATTTAAAAGCAGGTTAATATATGGTATATGTAACAATCTTTTGGTTTCTAAATATAACATCAGTTGATCAAAAAAAAAAACACGTACTAAAGGTTTCCTATCTTCTTTATACCACTTAAAAATTTAAGAAATCATGTACATTTGATACAAATTAACCCGTTTCACACCAGTTTTCTGATGTTTGAAAATGAGAACTATATATGTAACTAGAAATGCTACAAAAGTAAGCTAATATATGTATGTGTTATATTGTATGTACGAGACAGGGATTAGATTTTCTTCTCGTATAGTCTTACTCATTAGCTTTTGTTTTCTTGTTATATCAATTAGATTTTCCTCCAATTCAGCTTTTGTTTGATCCTGCAGTTGGTATCAATTGATTTTTTTTTCTCTAATTTAGCTTTTTATTTCCCTTTTATATCAATTAATTTTCTTGTAACACAAATATATAGAACTGAAAAAAAATTCTTTAGATTTAAATATTGAATTAATACAAACAAATTAGCCCTGGGCAATCGGTGAAAACCGATCAAACCGAACCGATCAAACCGAAACATTCGGTTTTCGGCAGGGAAGGAGAGAGGGTGAGTAAACCGATCGATGAAATTATTTTATGATTTCGGAAGTCGGTTTTCTCGGTTCGGTATCCGGTTACCGATCGGTTTATTCGGTTAAGGGGAACATGATATAAATACTTAAAACCCTAGATCTAATTCACTAATGATCCTAGAAGAAAAAGATCTCGTCTCCTCTCCTTTACAGTTGCTTCTTCTCCTTCCTACTTTTCTGAACTACTTCTACATCTTAAGCTTCTTAGTTCTTATCTTTCTCCTTGTACTCTCTTCATATTTTTGTTTCTTCTAAATCGGAAGCTTTAAAGTTTAATCCGTACTCAACAATGGCAGCTATGACCAAGAATCTCCCTCAACTCAATCCGCCTTCGATGAACTTACAGTGTGAGGTTCGTTTTCAGATTTGATTATTGGGTCTCACTTGTCTTTTTTATCTAGATCTTAGACTTCGTGATTATATCTACTGATTTACTTGTTTTGTTTCTTGTTTTAGTGAGAATGCGAGAAATAGACTCATCAGTCTTGTTCAAAGCAACCTCACTTAAAGGTGGTATAGGATGGTCGGAGATGGCTGGTCAGAGATCGACGTTGGTGTCACCGTCACAGCCGCTTGAGCGGCAGCTCATCATATCTTTGTCAAAACCCTACCATTTGATTGGGTTGGACTATTAATTGTATGTTGGGCTTTTGTTAATTGTATTTTGGGCTTTTGATTGTATTTGTAATGGGTTTTTTGTGGATTTGGATTTGTAATAAAGTTAATTTTCATTTTTTAATATTTAAAACCAAAATAGAAACCGAATAAACCGAAGAAAAAAAATTTGGTTCAATTTCAGAAGATAAATTTTAGTCAATAACCGACCCGAACAAACCGACTTCCGAACCGACCCGAACCGAATTTTAATTCGGTCTATTCGGTGGGATTTTAAAAAACCGAATTTCTCCAAAACCGATTAACCCGATCCGAATAACCTGGTTAAACCGAACGCCCAGGACTAAAACCAATGGTTCATATCTTTTTAACTAGACATGAAAATCGTAGAATAATACTAATATCACTTCTCACATTTCTTGGTACACTTGTTTGAGCATGATTCCACACAAGCTGATACTCTTTTCACATCTGTACATAACACACAAACACCAAAACCATTAAACCTAACGTCAACTAAAATACACAATATCATAATCTCAACTACATATATATATATATATATATATATATATATATATGTGGTTATCCATTTGAAGAATAAGAAAAATGAAGGGGAAAAAACATAAAATTGTAGTATACTTATGCTTCTATATAACAACCATTCCTGAACACTGTTTTGACTTAGAGGGTATAAAACAAAGTGTAATAGAAGTAAAAAATATAAAAAACTTACTTGGATTTTGGAGGGAAGAATGAGAAACACAATGAGATGCGCAACCGAGTTTGCAGAAATATTCAGAATCATGAACTTTTCTGGAAGAAAGAGATGGTGGTAGAAGACAGGTTTTCACACACTTAAATGGACATTTCAAAAACGTTGGAAACTTTGACCCTGCTTTACACTCCATAAGACAAATCGGATAACATCGCTCAAATGGGACAGCCTCCGTTTGAGTTAGAAGGTTCCCTATCATCATGACTACTGTTACAACAACCAACATTACCACTCTTTTGCCCTCCATTTCTTTCCTCTCTAGCTAGATGATACAACTTTTTTTTTCTTTCTTTTAATTATGAAAGTATTGTTTTGTAAGTTGTGAATGCTGGTTGTGTTAACATGGTTTGTTTATATAGTGAATTAGTGATTGTGTAATTATGTGTATTAGTACTATCATTTCCATATTGAGCCACAAATTAGGCCTAATCTCTCATAGTGGGAAATCATATCTACATTAATTGGTTTCGTTTAGGATAGGGAGATCTCTATATAATTGATAATGATGATCGAGTATATATGTTTATAGTGGACCCAATAAGGGAAATTATTTATAGATTGCTTTGCTTAGGATTTGGAGATCTCTATCTAATCTATCTAATTAATTAGGGAAATAATAATGCTGATCGAGTATATATGTTAACATATAGTATGTTTATGTATGTACACAGTACACATACTTATAGCTTGTGGCGGGAAAAGGGCGATCAGCTGACCCCGGATTCATGTTCCAATACGTTTTAATGCACAGATGGTAAATCTGTTAGCGAACCCCTTAACAAGGTTCGATTGGTCCCTTATACGCATGTCAGTCATTTTTTTCCCTTTGCTAAGAGAGTAAATATCATTAATAAAAATTAGGTGTTAATTACAACCTAATAAGAAATTGCTAGTGACTTTTACCTTTGTTACATGATATAACTAAAAGGATTAAAGAGAAACTTTAAAGTATAAAGAACAACTATCTTTTAACTATCTTTATTAATGTGTTTAGAAAAATATCCTCTCAAAAACTAAACACTCCTAAAGCTCTCTCAATCTCATGGCCTATGTCACAACTCAACATAGCCTTTTATATCAAAACATAAATCCTAATCCTATTAGGAAAACACCAATATTTAGATTCCTCCTAAATATTTCTTGAGCTTATCTTCTCTCTTATTCTTAGCAGTCCTTTGTAAGAATAACTTGGGCTTTAAGGTTCAAAGCCTATCCAACAATCTCCCTCTTAAGCTTTGAATCTTCTTAAACAACATCTTGAACTCCTAGCAATCTTCTCATTTCAATAAACTGAATCCTTGCCAAAGCCTTTGTCAATATGTCTACCTTTTGATTAGCTCCAGGAATGTGATCAACATAGATGAGCTCCCTCTCAACACATTCACGAATGAAGTGGAATCTCTTGTGAATGTGTTTGCTCCTGTCGTGAAATACAGGGTTCCTTGCGAGAGCAATAGCCGCCTTGTTGTCAACGTACAACATAACTTGCTTGCTTCTCCATCCTATCACTTCACTTAAGAGATCCTGAAGCCAAATCGCTTGTTTAGCTCCCTCGGTCGCAGCCATAAACTCAGCCTCACACGATGACATTGCAACCGTGTCTTGCTTCTGTGAGCACCATGTAACAGGCGAGCTTCCAAAGAAGAAAACATGACCTGTTGTACTCCTTCCATCGTCTTGATCGACATTGTGACTGCTGTCACTGAAACCAACAAGCTCTTTTGATCCTCCTCGTTTATACTTTAGTCCATATGAAACCGTTCCTCTTAGATATCGCAAAATCTGCTTCACGAGCTCTCCATGTGTTTTACGTGGACTATGCATATACCTGCTAATAATACCAACAGCAAAGGCCAGGTCAGGACGCGTGTGTAGCAGGTATCTCAGACAGCCAACCTTTCTTCTATACTGAGTAGGTTCAATCTTCATTTCATCGAGAGCCTTAGAGACCTGCAGTCCAAACTCCATTGGAATCAGAGTAGGATTACAACTCTCTAATCCTGCTTCTTTCAAAATCCTTCGAGCATAGCCTTCTTGTTTAATAGTGATTCCATCTTCCTCTTGATTCACCTCAATACCAAGATAATAAGTTAACTTGCCGAGATCAGTCATCTCAAACTTCGTGGACATAACAATTTTGAACTCTTTAATGCTTCTTTGATTGTTTCCAGTAACTAGTAGATCATCTACGTATACTGCAACCAAAAGCGAGTCCTCTCCTCTTGTTTTCTGATAAACTGAAGTTTCTTTGACACATCTCTTGAAACCCATCTCCTTCAGGATTTGATCCAGTTTCGTGTTCCACGCTCGTGGAGCTTGCCTCAGCCCATACAAGGCTTTCGACAATTTGTAAACTTTGTGTTCTTCACCTTTAACAACGAAACCTTCTGGTTGATCAACGTAAACATCTTCTTTCAGCTCACCGTGTAGGAACGCCGTCTTAACGTCCAAATGATGGATTTCCCATCCGTCTGAGGCAGCTAACGCGATTAACAGTCGTATAGTCTCTATACGAGCTACTGGAGCAAAAGCCTCTCCAAAGTCTATCCCACTTTCTTGTACATAACCTTTAGCAACCAACCTCGCTTTATGCTTGCTAATGGAACCATCTGCATTTCTCTTGATCTTAAATACCCATTTAAGACCTATTACCTTCACATCTCTAGGCTTCTCAACAAGGTTCCAAGTTTTGTTTTTGTTGATAGAATCTATCTCTTCCTTACACGCAACTCTCCAGACTTTCTTGTCTTTCGCATCTCTGTAAAACAGCGGTTCATCGTTGATCAAGAACAGAAGTGTTTCACTTTCTATCGTTGCTAACAAGACATAGTCTTCAAAACGCTTTGGTTTCTGGGTTTGGCGAGTAGTTCTTCGTAGAGTTTGCTGATTTTGAGTGACAATGATCTCATTGTTATCCCTGTTTTCTTGAGAGGTAACACTCTCTGTTTCATCTTCTTCTTGATCTTCAATGTCATTATTTGTCACAACCGGTCCTTCTCCAGCATCCTCAATATCTCCCCATCTCAGATGAAACATGCCTGGTTCGCTAGCAGATTCTGTAGACCTCGTCGAAGAGATCCAAGTCCACTTACTCTTTTCATTAAAGATCACATCTCGACTTACTATTATTCTTCTAGTAGAGGGGTTAAACAATCTATACGCTTTTGATCCTGGTTCTATCCCAAGATGAACCAGAGTCTGCGATCGATCATCAAGTTTCTTGAGATGTGCAGAGTCAATTTTAGCATATGCTAAACACCCGAAAACCCTCAAGTGTTCAATGTTTGGCTTTCTTTCTCGCAGACACTCGTATGGTGTGATATTATTAAGAGCCTTCGTGGGAACTCTATTGATCAAATAGGTTGCGTGACGCACACCTTCTCCCCAAAGGTAATTAGGCACCTCCATGGCTTTAAGTAGACTCCTTGTCATCTCTAATAAGGTTCTGTTCCTTCTCTCCACCACACCATTCTGTTGTGGAGTGTAAGGTGCTGTAAGATGTCTTGTGATCCCAGTAGATACACAAAACTCATTAAATTCACTTGAAGTGAATTCTCCACCCCTATCTGTTCTTAAAGTCTTGATGGTTCTTCCAAGTTCTTTCTCAACAACACTCTTGAATCCTTTGAAACTTCCAAAGGCTTCGCTCTTATCCTTGATCAAAATAGACCACATATATCTTGAGAAATCATCAATTATCACAAATATATATTTGTTGCTTGCGAGTGTTGCAGGTGTTATAGGACCACAGAGGTCCGCATGAATTAATTCCAACGGTTTAGAGGCTCTAAACACTGCAGCCTTTGGAAATACTTGTCGTGTCTGCTTACCAACTAAGCATGATTCACATAACAACTTCTCTTCTCTTACATCGGACAAACCATGAACCATTTTATGCTGAAACATGGCCTTAATCGTCTTGAAACTTATATGACCAAGTCTTGCATGCCACTTCCAAGTGTTGTCTTCAATCCGAGATAGTAGTGATGTTGGTCTTCCAATCTTCAGACTGATATTGTAAAGTCGATTCGCAGATCGTTGTACTTTCACCAAAAGCCTTTCACTTGGATCATGAACTGTCAAATAATCACGTCTCATACGAACATCACAGCCTACCTCTGTTGCTTGTCCTAAGCTCAATATATTACTTTTGAGGTCAGGGATAAAATAGATGTCTGATACAAGGATTTGCTCTCCATTCTTGCTTTCAAACAAAATCGAACCTTTCCCTACAATCTCCACACATGAACCATCTCCAAACTTGACTTTTCCTTTAATGTTCTTATTGAGTTCAGAGAAATAAGACTCATGTCCTGTCATGTGGTTACTCGCCCCATTGTCTAGGTACCACATGCCTTCTTCTCTGCTGTAGTTCTTTGGGATGAGTTTGTCTTCATTTAAGAACACTACTTCATGCATATACAAGGTCTGATCTGCCTTCTCTGTTTTCTCTGTTTCGACTTTGTTTGATTCCTGAATCTTTTGTATCTTCTCAGGGCAAGACGAAGCGTAGTGACCAACCTTGTCACAACAAAAACACGTTATTGACTTCTCTTTCTTTTCTTGTGTTTGATTCTGGTTTGAGTGATAGTCTGTACGTTCTTGTCCATTGTATCTTCCTCTGCCTCGTCCTCTGCCACGTCCTCTGTAGCCTCTACCTCCTCGACCACGACCTCGACCGCGATAGTTGTTAAAACTCGGGTTGTAGGTCGACTGTGGTTGATAGTTATTGGAACTGGTGAATAATAACTTCCCTTGTGTATCCTCTTGTTTATCCTCTCCTTGTATTCTCTCTTCATATGCTTTGAGTCTTCCAACTATCTCTTGGAAGCTTGTAGTATTGAGATTCAATACTTGTTCTAGGGAGGCAACAAGGTGGATAAACTTGTTCCTTGGCACACTGTTTAGTAATTTTTTCACCATCCTAGGCTCGTCAATGGTCTGTCCAAGTGAAGTTGCTTGTGTCGCGATCTCTGATAGCTTGCCTGCAAAGCTATCGACTTTGTCTGATTCTCCCATTCTTAGTTTTTCAAAATCAGACATCAAGGTCTGCAATCGAGCCTCCTTGACACGATCAGCTCCCATGTTCCTAGACTTTATTGAGTTCCAAATATCCTTCGGCGAGGGCAGATCACTGACTTGAAGTATGAGGGATTCTGGAATCGATTGAAACAGTAAAGCAATCGCGACATCATTCTTCTCATCATCTGTTGAGCCGGGTTCTATTGTCTCCCAAACCTTCTGTATTCTCAAAATTACCTTCATCTTCATTGACCAAACCGTATAATTTGTAGAGGTGAGCTGAGGGCATTGGATTGAGACTGTTTTGTCCATGTCCTTCGGACGAGTTGCTGTTGATAATTCACTCATAGTTTTTGAATCAAGTCCGATCCTTTGGATTGATCAAAAACAACCTTGCTCTGATACCAAATAAAAGGATTAAAGAGAAACTTCAAAGTATAAAGAACAACTATCTTTATTAATGTGTTTAGAGAAATATCCTCTCAAAAACTAAACACTCCTAAAGCTCTCTCAATCTCATGACCTATGTCACAACTCAACATAGTCTTTTATATCAAAACATAAATCCTAATCCTATTAGGAAAACACCAATATTTAGATTCCTCCTAAATATTTCTTGAGCTTATCTTCTCTCTTATTCTTAGCAGTCCTTTGTAAGAATAACTTGAGATTTAAGGTTCAAAACTTATCCAACAATAACTTACATCTTCAATATGTTTTGAATTTAGTCTTTTTTTTTTTTTGTTCTCTTAAAAATCACAGCATTTGTTGTGATTCGTATACATTTTTAAGTTGTTATGAAAAATGTAAATTACCTTTTATTTATATTAATTTTTAAAATATTATAATGTAATAAATTATATCATACGAGTAAAAACAATTATGACTCCGGTAAACAAAAAATTTGGGTTCGCCACACGTACATGACCATGAATGTGTTTATTTTTATTTTTAATTTTATTTTCCTTTACTTTTCGATGTATGTATATTTACGTTCACGCACTCTATGTTAAAAAAAAAAAAAAAAAATGGGTGGTCGTATATCTGTTGAACACAATAATCAGATGCATACATAACATATTAAACGTCTGTAAGTGTAGAGTAGTACTGTACGCAATATTATTATTTAAAAAAAAAACCCTTTTCTTTATTAGTGAAGTCTCTTTACTTTGGATGTGGATGGTTTTATTAATTGGCTTGCTGACACAAAGCGTATCAACTCAGGAAAGAATGTATAATCGGTACATACTACTGGTTTATAATTTAGACACTAATTTCATAATATAGAAGAAAAATCAAAAGCGCGGTTTTTAGTTCTTGTGGGAGCACGTCTCTGAACATGAATCCACTCATACTGAAACTTTCTGCACATGATCTGCATGCCCCATATATAAAACAACAAACCATAATATTAGTATTGTAAACTGAAAACTAAGAAGAAGACCTTTATAAAGAACTGAAGAAAAGACAAAAAAAATAAAAGAAAAAAAACCCTTACCTTTGTCTTCGATTGATGAGGATGAAGCACAACGATCGGTAGCACATCCGAGGTTGCAGTAATAATCAGTTTTTGATTTTGCCTTTAACAGAAAGTGTACGACGTTTACAGTCCTTGGATACACATAATAGGACATAATAATTTTTTAAAACCGATGGATAAAATACCACACACTACAAGAAAACAGGTGATTAGCGACTACACATAGCGATCACATATGTAGTCGCTAAAATTAACGACTACATAGTGACGATTTAGCGACTATTCTGCGACGACATGGAATTAGTCGCTAAATAGTCACTCTTAAGCGACTAATTAATGAAGTCGTTACGGTAGTCGTATTTTAACGACTAATAGGCGACTATATTGTTGATAGAATTATATAGTCGCAACTTAGTCGCTAAATTAACGACTACAGTACGACAACGTCAAATAGTCGTAAACTTTGACGACTACGTTGTGACTCATTCGGCGAGTCATAAGGTAGTCGTAAATGTTAGCGACTGTTCGGCGACTCTTGCGGCGAGTCATTACATAGTCATCGTGTAGTCGCCAAATAGTCGCAAAAAACAGTTAAAAAACGTGTTTTCCATGCGGGGGTTGGTGTACCAACTTTTATGATGTAGTCGCCTATTAGTCATCTATTAATCACCTAGAAAAGTCTATACAAAGAAGTTGCACTCATTTGTTCTCTTCACTCCGAACTCACTTTCCTCTTCTTAAAAAAAATTCTAAATCAAAAAAAAAAATATTTGCTTTAAATAATATTTTATATTTTCTCCCAAAAAAAAATATATATATATATATATATAATTATAATGGCGGGATATTACAATTATGGTGGTAATGGCGGTAATTATCGGGAATGGATGTACAAGAGGTTCGATGAAGTGACGGGGAATATTTCATCTGAATTCGAAGTGGGGGTGGACCAATTCTTAACGTTTGCAAGTGGCCAAGAAACAGTTCAGAATAATGGGGGTAAGTTTCTCTGTCCATGTAGTGTTTGCAAAAACAATAGATGTCTCTCGGGTAGAAGAATTATGAGTCATCTGTTTAGTAATGGATTTATGCCAGATTATTATGTTTGGTATAACCACGGGGAAGAAATTAATTTGGATATAGGAAGTAGTTACACTGATAGGACGTATGATGGGAGTCATGAAGAAATGGGTAATGTAGTAGAAGACCCATATGTGGATATGGTGAATGGTGCATTTTGTTATAATGTGGGTTTAGATGATAATTATCATCAAAATGAGAGTTACGAGAACGTGGAAGAACCGGTACAAAACCATTCTCAGAAATTTTACGACTTGTTAGATAGTGCAAAACTCCTTTATATGATGGTTGTCGTGAAGGTCACTCGCAATTGTCATTGGCTGCTCGAGTCATGCAAAATAAGGCGGAGTATAATATGAGTGAAAAGTTAGTAGATTCGGTTTGCGGAATTTTGACGGATTATTTACCAGAAGGCAACCAGTCTACCGGTTCACATTATGAGACAAAGAAATTGATGCGTAATTTGGGCCTTCCATATTATACAATTGATGTTTGTATTAACAATTGTATGATTTTCTGGAAAGAAGACGAAAAGGAAGAGACATGTCTATTTTGTGGTTCACCAAGATGGAAGCCTAAGGAGGACCGACGGAGAACAAGAGTACCATAAAGTCGTATGTGGTATCTACCTATTGCTGATAGGTTGAAGAGAATGTATCAGAGCCAAAAGACTACATCGGCAATGAGATGGCATGCAGAGCACCAATCAAAAGAGGGAGAAATGAATCATCCTTCTGATGCGGCAGAGTGGAGATATTTTCAAGAGCTTAACCCTCGGTTTGCGGAAGAACCCCGTAACGTCTACCTTGGATTATGTACCGATGGGTTCAATCCATTTGGCATGTCTCGTAATCATTCACTGTGGCCTATGATCTTGACTCCATATAATTTACCCCCTGGTATGTGCATGAATACGGAGTACTTGTTTCTTACAATTCTGAATTCTGGGCCAAATCATCCGCGAGCTAGCCTCGATATCTTCCTACAACCTCTTATTGAGGAGTTAAAAGAGTTTTGGTCTACTGGAGTCGATGCATACGATGTGTCTTTGAATCAAAACTTCAATCTAAAAGCAGTACTGATGTGGACGATAAGCGACTTTCCGGCGTATAGCATGTTATCGGGATGGACCACCCACGGTAAATTATCTTGTCCAATTTGCATGGAAAGTACAAAGTCATTTTATCTACCCAAAGGAAGGAAGACATGTTGGTTTGATTGTCACCGAAGATTCCTGCCTCATGGTCATCAATTAAGGAAGAATAAAAAAGATTTCCTGAAGGGAAGAGACGCTTCTAACGACTATCCACCGCAGTCTTTAACTGGTGAGCAAGTTTATTATGAGCTGGGACTGTTCAAGCTCACTTCGAGACCATCTGTCCAAATCGGCTCAAAGACATGGTTAGCACCGTGAGAACTACTAGACGCCAACCTAAATGGATTGGAACTACTCTATGGACAACAATGAGAGAATTCTGGGACACTGAAGAAGCACAACAAAGGAGTAAAACATATTCTGATGCCCGTATGTCTGACCGTAATGGCCTTGGTCCTCATGTCCACCTCTCAGGACCAAAGTCGTATAGACAGCTTCAAAACGAAATGGTGAGCCAATTCTGTTGTTACACATTCGTCACTTTTATTTTTGACCTAGCTGTTACATTAAAAATTTACTTGTCTGTTTCTTAACATTACAGGAAGAGGAATTGGGAAGAGAAGTACATATTGGTGAGGTTTTCATCAAGGCACATACAAAGCCTGATGGGACATTTGTTGATCGGAAGGCAGAGAAGATAGCATAAACATATGAGAAGAATGTGCAAGAGAGGTTGTCTCAGCTCGAGGAAGATCCTTCTGCCATATCAGATGGGGAGTCACGGCCCCGAGAGCTAACAACTGAAGAATATACAGAAATCTTTCTTCAGGTTACGTTTTATTTTAACAATACACACGTGTTATCTTGGAGTTTAATTTGACATCCTCTAATATCTTATTTTCTCTTACTTTGCAGTCCACTGAGAAGGATTCAAGAGGAAAACCTTTTGGAGTTGGAAGCCTCCTTGACTGCATTGTCAATGGCAAGGGGAAGCAAGCAGGAGACACTATAGCCTTTGTGGCTATGCAAGAACAGTTGCAGGAAGCTCAACGGAAGATAGAGGAGCAGGCTGCTAATATGTTGAGGCATGATGCAGAAATGTTGAAGCGTGATGCACAAATTGCTCAACAATCCGAAATTATTGCTGGGCAGAAGGAGAAGATTGACGAGTTGGACTTGGTGGGGAAGTTTGTGCGGCAATGTGATCCACGGTTCAAGGAGTTCTTGACAGCCCATTCAGCTAAAGAGACAACCAGGACAGAGCCTCTTCAAGAAGAAGATCCAACTTCAACTCCATAGGTTACTCTAGTTGTTACATGTCTCTAAGTAACTCTTTTTTGATGAACTCAATAGCTATGTGTTGTACTTTTGTGTTTTGAAACTATGATAACTTTTAAGTACAATGTATTTTGGCATAAATATTATGTGTTTCTTTAGGTTTCCAATTTAGAATCATTTTTTGGTTTGGTTGACAGGGTTAAAAAGAAAAAAGAGAAATTAAAATGTTCTATATCCAGTTTCAAAAAAAATTAGTGGCCAAATAGTCATCAAATTTTAACAATATGGCTAAAAACTAAAGTGACTATATAGTGACTACTATATATATTAGTCACTATATAGTCACCAAAACTTATACGACTATCTACCGACCAAGTTAACAACCCATTTGTTCAGTTTTCTTAATCACAGAATAGTCGCAACCTAGTCACTAAAAATAACGACTACATAATGACTACTATGAATATAGTCGTAATTTAGTCGCAACAGAGTCACTACATTTTACGACTAAATGATGACTACTATGTGACAACATGTATATAGTCGCCTATTAGTCGTAAAATTGCGACTAAATATATGACTACATCAAATAGCGATTATCGATTAACGACAGTATGAAATAGTCGCTAATTAGTCGTAAATTTTGATTTGGCGACTATTAAGTGACTAATAGTGTAGTCGCAAAATGCGTGTTTTCTTGTAGTGACACCCCACAAGACAACCTGCGTAACATACTGGGAAAGAAAAAACAGCCTCTGTCTCGATCAACATGTTCCCCATCACCAACATCATCACCACTAACATGGCCATTCTTTTGTTCTCCATTTTCTTTAAAAGTACAAAGAGATTTTTTGGTCTTTTTTTTTTTTTTTTTTGGCAGTGAATATATATTAGAAATTTTTTTGATTGAAAGTTTGATTGTTTGTTTGTGTAACTAAGGTTTATTTATAGTGATAAGTTGGTAGCTAGAGCAGTATATTCAATCATATATTTTAAATGATTTGAGTTTTTAATTTGATTTTGATGATTTTAGGGAAGTTATTGTAAAATCATGAGATATAGATTTCTATATTTGTTAATTAAACAATATTCTAACACATATCAAATCGAATGAGCAATAATTGTACTCAACTAATCTCTATCGAATATTTTACCAAAATTATATAACACAACACAAAAACAATGAGTTAGAAAATGTGTAATTGTGATAAAATGATTAGCGTACGAGAATTAGTATCGAAACTTTCCTTTTTCTTTATACCACTAAGAAAATTTAAAAAATCATGTACATTTGATACAAACCCGTTTCACCAGTTCTCTGATGGTTGAAAATGAGAACTAATCAACTAAAAATGTGCATCTTTTTACAGTAAAGATAAGATCAGAAGCAACTAGAGATCATATTATCACATAAGTGACTTTCCATTTGAAGTCTTCTCTTTTTTCCCCCGGCGAAGCTGTGACAAGTAAAACTGTGAATCTCATACAGTATATCGTTCTTTAGCATCACGACCAAGAGTTTTTGCATCCTCCTGAAAAAAAAAACAAATTGGACAAGTCACAACAATTGCAGGGAGAATGTAGTTTAGTTTTAGGAGAACACAAGATGTTGCAGAAATGATACATGAACTATAAATCCGATTGTGACATTGTAACCAAGAAGTTCCTTCCACTGCTTTCCAATGCTTAGCTGCAACAAACACCGCAATAAGATATCAGTCCCCCCTAATTAAACAAAACCAAGATCCTGGCCCTAGTTTACTGAAACGATGAAACCCAACTGCTACAAAACTAAGCCAATGTATGTATGTGTTATTGTGTGAACGAGAATAAATTCTTTTCTTGTGTAGTCTCCTCATTAGTTTTTGGTTAAGAACTTGGGAAAATAAGGAAGTTCACTAACTACATGGTTATGTTTCCTCAAGAACAAGTTTTTTTTATATATTACCTGAGCATCCTCATCTGCAGCGTTCTTTGTCCATATAGAGATCCTGTCCCCTCTTGCTCTGAAGTTCAAAACTGCCCCGCAAATCTCATCCCCGTAGTCAAATTGCTCACCAACTAACGCAAGTAACTAAAACAAGGATATACAAACATCACAAGATAAATCACAACAAGCAGCATGGCCAAGGGGAAAAAACTACTGCAATAAACTCCTGAACGTTACAAATACCGTGTTAAGCCAATTGGATTCTAGTGTAGATTTAGGGAACATCATAGTCCATTTGCCTCCATTAGCACAGGTAGGATCTTCCCATTTTGGATCAATCTTATGTTTGAAGCAGTAGAGATCGGCCCCTGGAACCCACTTGGTTGGAGGATGAATGTTATTGTAAAGACTGCATCAAGTAACAACAACAGCCCTTTAAATTTATCACATACAACTGATACAAGAAGTTAACAAGTTTTTAAACTCATCCATCCATGACACAGATATAAGATTCCTTAACATAGATATAAGGCACACAAAAACCAAACTAGATGGAAACAATAATGAGAACCTGATCGTTATTCCTGACTAAAGAATAAAGTAAATGTACAGTACAGATACAGTGTAAGCATTCTCCAATACAAAACTTGAGCAAATCAATGGAAGCAACGCTTCTACTCAATCAAATCCATGAATCCATTCCAATTCCCTCTAGCTAAGATTTGCTCCCGTAATTCATAAACAAGAAAGAGAGATCTGACCTCCAGAACTCCTCGATAGAAGAGAATGTATACAAAGATCTCAAAGAGCTTCCCCATGTGACTTGATTCGATTTCGACGAAGGAGTATCGAACCAAAATGCCCAAGAATTCTGGAACAAGTGCGATTTCTTGATTACGGTGGTTGATTTCTTCGACGCGAAGTCGTTCCCACCGGAAAGGATCGATTTCGCCTTCGACGGACCTTCATCTTCGCCGGAAAAGATAGCCTTAATCGCCGGGACATGCTTCTCTTTGAGGATAGGGTTCGTCGGGGTGTTAGGATCGATGTTCTCTGCAGCCAACATCATCGGTACTGAAGAATCTTTAACCACCATTTTCTCTCTTACTCACTCGCTCGTTCGCTCGCTCGATCAGTTAGTTACTTTTCCGTTCGCTTCGCTCCGTCGAGTCCGTTCCCAATTTTACGGACGGTGGAGAGAGAGCGTGGTATTTATTCTTTAGTATAAAGCCCAGTTTTGGTCCATCAGGCCCATTTAAGTGCGCGGGTTTCCTTTTTTTTTTTCTAATGATTGTTCTATATAAAGTTTAGTTTGGAATAAAACGGAGACAAAAACAGAGAGAGAGAGGGATTTCGACTAAAAGCTTTTTCGTCAGGAGAATGCGCCCTACCGTGGTGATGAAGCAACCAAAGGCCAGTGTTTTTAATATCCGATAACGTTAAGATTTATAACTTTTTAGAATTCTGGGGGGTGTTCTTAATGAAAAGTAATTGTAAAACATTGTAGGGAAAGTGCAAGAAACTGAGGACGCTAAAGAAGAAAGAAGAAGAAGAGTAGAACCCGTGGCTCTTTTGTATGGTGTGAAAAGGTCCGTTTTGGTAAATGGTTTTGTTCTGATTCTCTTGCGGCAAACTCTAACACACTACTTATGTAAAAAAAATTTAAAAGAAAACTATACTAATTTTTTTTTTTTTTGTTCTTTCTAATTAACTATACGACTTAAATGCACTGTGTGTGTACTATATAGAGATGAGATCGGAGTTATCGGACATAGTAACCGGGAAAGTATGTTCTAGAACATCTTTAAAAATAAAATAAAAAAGTAATGATGAAGTAAACAGTGAAGTTTGAATCTTAAAAAAAAAAAACAAAAGAGACACCTTGGACTCGCGTAACGGCAACAAGTCTCTCTCTCTCTCTTTCTCTCTATATCACTCTTTCATCGATATCTGTGCGCTTTCGTTTTCTCCTAAGCTCTCTTCTAAATCTCTCTCTCTCTCTCTCTCTCTCTCTCTTCCTCATTTAGGGTTTAAGACTAATTTCTAGTTTGCCAAAACTGGATCTATTTAGCATACTATTTTACGCCCATGGCTTCACTTCTTTCGAGCTCGTATAGAGATTCCTTGGAAATGGTAAGATTTGCTACATATATACTAGAGAGTTATTTTTGATTTGTAAATTCTGTTCTCAATTTTGGTTGCCTTGCCTTGGGTTTCCCTAATTCTCTGCTTTTTTTTTATTGATGCTGTTCGTTTTTATCTATAAATGTAGGCTTCTCGATTGTTTGGGTTTTTTTAGCTTCATAATTTATACAAAACACCATTCATTTTAGTTTTTGGGGGTTTTGTGATTACTGCAAGAAGCTTGATTTTGTGAATTTAATAGGAGCCCCGTGAGTGCAATTTTAAAGGAATCTTGAGTCAAAAGCCCAATTTTAGCTGTGGTTAATTGGAATTATGATCCAAAGTAATGCTGTGTGTGTGGCTTAAATCTAAGGTCACTACTATTAGGCTGTGACGGTTGTATTCGTTTGAGGGGTCTTAGGAAATCTTGTTCTCAGTTTGTCTTAGCTACTGCATAAATTGTGTATATCTGTTTTGGTTTTAAAATCATTCTCGTAGTTGAGAATATTTTTCATATCTTGCATTTTTTTCCCCTGACTTTTTATAGGTCATGATACAGTTGAGAAATGAGATGTTGCCAAGAACTGATCCAAGGACATTCACCTGGTTGGAACCGGTGAGTTGAGATGTGTTCTCCCCCACCCTTCACCCAGGTTGGGTTAGGGAATGAAGCCATTGGTCCGTGCTTGTAGGATAGATGTATAAAATTATTCGATGTCTATCTTCTCTTCCGTTTGGAGACATTGTTTGGTACTCTTGAGCTATCATCATTTCTGATTCTAATACAAAGTTTTTTTTCTATAGATTGTTTGAATCACACACTTCAGTCTTATTATAATCTTACACTACAAAGAATTTTATTTGCACTCGTAATACATCCTGAGGCAGTTAGATTAGGGTCTTAGTGTTAACAACCACAACAAGAATGAGATATCCTACTACAACATTCATTCATGTAATCAAATTGAAAGCAATACATATGATACTCGAGTTGTTTTGACTTCTTGAGTCATGGAAGGAACGCGCTTGTGCTGTCTCTAGGTGGCTCATGACCTTGTGAGACTTCTTGTGAAGGTATCTTACCTTGACAGAGCCAAGACGGCGTGAGATTAGATGGGAAGACTTTCTTTCTTGATTCACTTTTTGATGCCTTCCTTTCACTAACGGCATCCGAGAAACTCCTGAGTTCGTTAAGTCGCTTCATCTTTTCCTTCTTCTGCTTCTGTTTCTGGAAAGAGAGGAAGAATGAAGCCAACGCTTTTGTGGCTTTCTTCCCAGATGATGAGGAAGAAGATGGATCTTTCTCAAGTTTCAAATGCCGGTAATGGCGTCTGGGACAGCTCTTGGTGATTCTGATCAGGAGGTTCTTGCAACGCCGCATAATCTTCTGATTAAACGTAACTAGTGGTCCCGTGGCTCTCATCTTGTGTTATTGCTTTGTTTTTAAGCGAAAGCAAGTTCTGAGAGACGAAGAACAGGGCATGTGTTGCTCTCTGCCTCCCTCAGGTGGGGTTCTCTTTTGTAGCCTTGATTTTGGATTCTTGGCAGGTGGGTTTCACGTTTTTGAGTACTTGGCTTAAGTTTGTGGTAAGCCATGATTATCATGATCTTCACAGAGGCTTTTTGTCTTCTCTCTACTACTGACAAAGTCCTCTTACTTAAAAAGTGCTTCCAATTCTTAATTGCATATCATGATCACATTAGTGTTTATAAACTAAACTTAAACCATCAAAAATTAGGATATTCTATTGTATAGTTGAGTTGACAAATTTTTTTTTTTTTAAATGGACAAAGTCTACTATTTTTTTTATTTTATGGTTGGCTTAATGCATTGACTCTGATTTTAAGGATCCGAATGGTAACCGCGGATTTAGTAGTGCGGGACAAAAAAGTTGTTAGTGCGGTACGGTTCAACTGCAATATATGCGGTATAAATGTATTTGCGGGACAAGTGCGGTTATTACAGAATAAATGGTACAAAATAATGTTTGTTTGGTGAAAAACTATTTAGGGTACATTTTATTAAAAATAAATTTTGTATAGTCTAATAAATCTTTTACAATTGTAATTTGGTCCATTAAACAAAATTTAAAAAATGATGTAGATTAGGTATTATAGATATATGTTAGTGAAACATATATTAATAATTAGTATAATTGTAAATTATTTTATTGGTTTGTGTTAATCAAGAAAATTATATCTTATATGGATTTATATACTTTATCTATTATAATAATATTTTTATGAATAAATTAGTAAATGTTTTGTAAATGTTATTAAATTAAACTTTTATTACAATTATACAATATAATAAAATACTCCATGTATTAAGAATATTTATTTATAAATATAATACATAACCTATTATTGTAATAAATTTCTAAATTCAAAGAATATAGATTAATAAACATTAAACCACATGACCACTTTGTATAATTAAGTTGACACCGTTGGTTCTAAAATGGTGGTAAAAGTAAAACTCAAGGTGGCCAATAAATCACTTCACTGGGAACATCAACCAAACCGAACGGACCTAACCGAAACAAGTTGATGTCATATATACGTAGACCAAATATCAAAATATTTTAAATAATCAAAATATTTTAAATTTTTAAAACATATTTGTTGAAATTTAATCAAATTTTATTCAAATTTAACGATTTTTACAAAATTATACTGTTTCGGATAATCTAGAACCGAACCAAAAATAAGTGAAACCGAACCGAATTTGAATCGAAATTGTAAAGTAACCGAATGGATCCTAAACTTATATATCCGAAATATCTAGAACCGAATGGATATATGTAGAATCGAACCAAATATCCAAACGAGACTACACTTTACAATAAAATAAGGCAGTAATTTATGTTGGTACATAATAGTAAAATAGTGAAATTCTATTAAAAAAAAGTTAAAAACAGATTAGTCAAAAATAAATCCATATCACTTATATCAAATTTAGGGGTGTTATTGGATTCTAATTTATAAGAAATTTAGAAGACTTCAAAAAAATCATTAAAAGTGAATAAGTGAAAGATTTTTAAGTATTGCTAGAGAGTATTTTATAGTTTTGTTGATTAGTTTTTTAAAATCTTGTAAAATTCTCTAAATAATATCTGTATTTTTATGATACTTTCCATGATTTTATTTAGTGAAGAAAATATATAAAATCATGACCAATAACATAATAATTGAATTCATTAACAATTTTATTTTTTTCTTTTAATTGAATAACACAAAACTTTTAATAACTTTATAAATGTCTATATCCAATAAACCAAATTTGTTAGGATTTTAAATGACTTTTTACAAATCACAAACTAATAACACTTAGCTTTAGTAGAATTTAACCAAATCTTGATACAATAACAACAGATTCTACATAACATTTAAAGTTTTTAAAACTCTATTCAAATCTGAAACTAATAATCTTTTTGTATAATCCTAAATGGTAATGTCTTTGTTGGGTTCATTGTATAATAATCTTGTGAATTCTAATGTTAAAATTGATTAGAAATGGCAATGTATTGTCGTTAAATAAAATAAATTTTTAATTAAGGCAAGTTGAATTAAAATAAAAATAAAAATAAAAAAGAGGAATCAAATAAATGAATAAAAAAGACCTCCTTATCTCTTTCCTCTGTGGGAGATTCTGGTTTAGCCCAACATAGAGACAAAAAGGAGAACGTAGTCCACACACACCAACCAACCAACTCACACACTGGAGGAGAAAGAAGACAAATTTTGAAATTTGAAGTGAAGAAGAAAAAACAGTTTTGTTTTTCGCCGGCGACGAGAGTTCGATTAATTCCCGAATCGAATCATGCCGTCCGGTGCGAAGAAGAGAAAGGCCTTGAAGAAGAAGCAGCAGCAGCAGCAACAAGCGATTGGTGGAGCTACTACTAGTACTAATACCAACAATAAGGGTTTCAATGGCGATAATAATCTCCATGGTACATTTCATACCCTCACCCTCACCCTCACCCTCTTCGTTTTCGTTTTTTTCTTTACGATTCGTTGTTGCTAAGGTCGATAGATGATTGTGTTGAAGAAAATTTTAGTATAGAATTCATGGTTAGGTGTATAGGAAGATCTGGCTCGTATCACTCTAGTGGCATTGGTGTGATTTGTTGTTTGATATTTTGATTTAACAAAAAATCGTTTCTCAGGGAATGATGAACATGGAAGCCAAGATGGGAGGGGAAGTGATGATAGCAGTTTGAGTTCTTCCCCTGGTGGTTCTCAAGGAAATGAAGAATTTGGGAAAAAAGATTCACCTGCTGCTGCTCTATCCTCTTCTGGTATGGTGAAAGAGTTATCTGGAGATGCAGATGTTACTCAGGGACTTGGACCCAAAAAAAGTGACAATGCTGTTGCGGTTGAAAGAGGAACTGATTACCAGAAAAGTGTTGTGGGGAACTCAACCAATTCCTTTTCTGAAAACCGTACTCACCCAGCCAAACATGTAGCTTCAGTTACGGAAATCACTCCCGTTGTTGAGTCTGTCAAACCTGTGGTAGTTGTTCCTCTCTCCAAAGCAGTGACCTCTGAAAAGAGTGAGCATGTTGATGAGACCTCAACACACTCAAGCTTGGTCAAAAAGAAGTCTGAGAAAAACGTAGAGTGTCTTCCATCTCCGGGACTGGAAAACAATAATAGTAAGGTGGTGGTTACTACTCACCCAGCCAAACATGTAGCTTGTGGTAATCCAGTTACGGAGATCACTCCCGTTGTTGAGTCTGTCAAACCTGTGGTGGTTCCTCTCTCCAAAGCAGTGACCTCTGAAAAGAGTGAGCATGTTGCTGAGACCTCAAACTTGGTCAAAAAGAAGTCTGAGAAAAACGGAGAGTGTCTTCCATCTCCGGGACTAGAAAACAATAATAGTAAAGTGGTGGTTACTCTTCCAAGATCTGCTGCTGATACTAGCAAAAAAGCAGAGAGCGTAAATAACTCTGAAGTTCCAGTATCCTCTGAGGAAAAGGTTAGCATCTCTATTCTCCTTTTTTGCATCACATACATGTGTTTTTCGTTTCTTTTCAGTTGGCTGAATCTTCTTGATGTATGCAGTGTCTTTTGCTGCCTGGTCCACCAGTTGTCCGAAGGACTTCATGGCTAAGCTGTTGCGGGTTGTTTGATGCTATGACAGGATCTGATAGATAAACACAGGTTAGTCTTGGTTTATGATTCTTGGTAGATAGTTAGATATACTTTTATCTGGTTGAGGCTCCTAATTACTAAGAACTCCCATGGCTTGCAATTTTTGATATTCTTCTGATGGTTTCGTTGAATTCCTTTAATATCACTGAAACTACTTCACTTAAGTCTTTAAACATTTATATTGTGTAGTAAGAGCGTTCATGGAGCTAGATTCTTGGATTGTAAATAGCTCTTGAATAGATTTTTAGCTCAGAGTTTCAATTAGTTTATCCACTTTAAAGTTTAAACCGTTTTCAGAGAGGTTTGTTCTTTTACAGTAGTTACTGAAACTGGTTAGTATCAATGTAGCTATCTAACAACACAACTCATGCTTGATCATTTTACAACGAGCAATTTTGGTTGAGCTACAACAAAAATATAGTCTCGCAGGAATCTGAAGTTTATGTTCTGATGCAGAATTATATCTTGCACATCATTCTGTTCTTCGGAAATTTGATTGTGTTTATGTAAATAAAACAATCTCCCTCGAATTTAGCTTCTCTCATTTTTCTTGTTTGCAAGTCTTGATTGCTATTAGCTACCTTTATGTTGTTTTTATTTGGGTTGCCACAAATTCTTGTCTAAGTAGCAGTTAGCCTAAACTCATATATTAGCATCCTCCCACTAGTAAAAAGATCAGATTCTTTTAGTTTCTCTTCGTTTTTCCTCAGGGTTCAAATCCTTTTCTTGTGTTTGTATGAATATTTATCAACAATATCTATATATTATGTTAAACGTGTCTTCTCTGCATTGACAGCCAAAGCTTAATGGACAACCTAAAACAGGATTTGCAGTCCGTACACTCTTCTCTGTACATCATGTCTTTGATAGATAAACAATGTGGGCGGCTAGCAACATACGAGAACAAGACCAAACATCCTTGATAGGGTTAAAATTCTTTTTTCTTTATTTGAAATACAGTCTTCTTTTGTTCATTAAATCGATTTTAGATTCATGAGACTAAATATAGTTCTATTTATACTATCTACTATCTTCTTTATGTAGTCTATTAGATATGTTTAGAGGTTTGATCGAAACCAAGCCTCAAAGTTTAAATTTATTCCATGAACACGAAGTGACACACACAAAACAAGCTCTGATCCTTTTGTACATAAAGAATTCATCTTAAGCTTCCTATGAAATTAAAAATCACACACACACAAATACAAATACAAATACTCGCACACACTCAATCCCAAGTTTCGGATGATTGACACGAACGGAAGAAAAGAAACCCAAAAGCCCATCATAATCCCTTCAAGGTCTCTTCACGCCGTGAACCGCGGCGATGTAAACAAGCTGTGTGACTGAGAGTATGATCAAGAACGCCTCCATGGTTCTCTACAGAAAAGAAGACACATGAAGTCAACAATTCTGAGATTTCCTAAACTGAGTCTATGAGATTCTAGAATAGAGAAAAGTCTCACCAGTTTGGCATTTCTCCCTTGAAGCTCGATTTCTTTCCAAGCGAATCTGTGGAAGAAAGAATGATTAGTCTTACCATCGATGTCTTAAAACATGGTGCGTTTACTTGTGAAACAAGAGAGGTTTCTAAATTTTTATTACCCCATGGCAAGAACTGTGAGGGTCCAGGCAATAGTTGCAGCAGTGGCTGCAGCCGGTAAGCTTCCCACGGTCCAAGATCGAATGTGGCTAAGCCCTGAGATCGTTGAAGCCGCCCCAACCACTCCCGCCAGCAACGCAAATATTACAAAGAATCCTGTCGCTGCGTTTCCCATCGGGAAATATATTGGGGAGAAATGTGCTGGAAGATTTAAATTAGGCCCTGTTCAAATTTGTTTTCACAAGAAACCGAAATGTTAGAAGCTCAAGAACAAATAGTTTGTGCCAAAAGCATATAAATTCAAGAAACGGTTAGGAATCATAATCGATAACCAACTATTGTAACTTAGCTCTTACCGACTTCAAATCCATGGTCGATGGCTCGGTTCATGGCCCATCCTCCAATGCCTAGAACGATCACATACATGCAGAAGTTCAACACAAGAAGTCCAGAGGCAACAGGTTTCATTTGCTCACCCGCCATTTCGTCTTTTGGAAAACTACGAAAGCGGGAAGGAAGAGAGAAGAAAGAAGAATGAGAGAAATTAAGTTTGTTCTTACTTGGAATGAGGCATAATGAAGCTACTTTATATACTAACTCGTATTGTTCTTTTCTTGTTAAGGCTGCTGGTAATACAAGAAAGGTTGATTAGAGAGTTGTAAAGTTCATATCTTCAAGTTTAAGGCAGTTCTTATTAAACCCAAGATTCTTGGCTTTGTTCTTTGTACTTATAGAAAGTATTTTCCAATTTTCAAAGAGTTTTTTAAGATGTTCTTACAGAAGACAAAAGTTAGATTCTTTAGCAGTTTTTTTTTATGTCTCCTTATTTTGCTTTTTTATCCGGTTGGGACATGGTATTTATTCTTAAACAATTCTCAATGATTTTAGAAGAATTTTAGAATTTCGAATTGGTACTTTTATGAAAACTTAGTTTATTTTTGCCTCATCCACAGATTCAGTTCCTATGTGAACACTTTCCCTAATTGTGGATTTTTTGTTGTTGTTCAAATCAAGTTTTCCCATTTCAAACAGTAGTGGTAACTTTTGTCATGTATAATAGTATTAAAATATCTGAATCTTTACAAAAAAAAATTCTATCTTCTCTAAAGAAACTCTAAAACACAAACAATTGTTGAGTACTCTGTTCTTGTTGTTGCAAAGAACAATGTAAAGAGCATCTAGCACTAGAGATCGACATTAACAGAGCCTTTTCCGTATCTCTGTCCATTCTTCTTTCGACCAATTTGATTAGATACTTTAAGAAAACCGAATCAAATGGCAAAGTGATTGGTCCGTCCGTGGAGAGGCCAAACTCTTCTTCAGAAATCTTCAAGAGCTCTTGGAAAACAGAGTTGCTCAGGTAACTTATAGGAAAAGCAAAGCGTGTGTGATCAGTCGTGTAAACCACAAAACAGCCCTTCTCTACAGCGGTTGAGCTAGTAGCAGTACTCGATCTTTGGAATGAGATTCTTTTCCTGTGGAGAGCTGCTCTCTGTTGCCATTTCTTGGCCATCTTGATTAGCTTCTTTGTGTTCATCATTCTTTTCAAGAAAATATTTTGTAGATCTGAAAAGACAAAGAGTCTGTAAGTTGTGTTGTAGAAAGAACTCTTTGAATGCAAGTTTTGATTGGTGAAGAATCCCACAGGCATCTTTCATTATATATAACAAGTTTTAGACCAACTATAACAGACAGAAACACATGCCAGGTTTCTTGTCTGTGATCAAAAGGGTCCCCAAGTTAGCAATCAATCTTATTCCAAATCGACTTGTGGATTAAAACATATATGGTGAGAACTGAGAAGACATGGCCATGTGGGTATGAATCTTATTATAAAGGACGTTTATATGTCAAGATTTAGCTGATACAAAGATAATATTAATTAAAACCTTCTGATCTTATTCCTGGTTTCCTAAAGGTCTCGACTTATTAATCAATTACATGTCTGCAAAGTAACTTGTGGACTATACAACTTATACATGTGGGTATGAAACTATGAATACTATAAGAAGTTTGATATACATAATGATTAATGAGAACTTATACATACAAGAGAAGCCAAAAATTACCAAACTCATGCATCTGTACAGCTTTGTTTCTTAGCATAAGGGGTCCTTAGTAGGTTAGTGGTCCATCGGCTAAATCAAATGCGAGTCACAAAAATAATAGATCGGCAATATTATTCAGGGGACAAACAAATCTTTTGGGGAAATCAAGGACAACAAATATGGTTAGAATTAATGATCAATTAGATACAACGAAAGGCATGTGCTCATGAAGCAAGGATGAAGAGCATGTAGGTCCATAAATTTTCTGGTCAGGAGAAAAAACAGCTAATCAACAATTTCTGCTACAAAATCATATTTCCTTGAGATTCAAACGACATGTTCTTGATGCAGTCTTTTTGTTGTAAGGGCAATTCGATTATGAATGACGTTTTTACGCCGCTACACCATTTTTCTTGAAAGTATAGTATCAGAGTAGATATGTTTTAGACTTTCAGTGAAATGCCTCTCGATGATTTTTTTATAAGAGCATGTGAAGTTAAATTTAGATGAGAGTCTCATCATGAGACAATCTAAAAGAGAACGAGAGAGAGACAAAAATAGTAGTTTGTATTTTTCAAATGATCTGTCTATATAATAGAGTAGAATTTTGTACAAAGAAAAAAATATTTACAGTCTATTTCTTTAAAATACAAGCAACTGTTGAGTAGGACTACAGTGTTGTTCTTGTGGTTGCAAAGAGCATCTAGCACTAGAGATTGACATTAACAGAGCCTTTTCTGTATCTCCATCTATTCTTCGCTGGATCAAATTAATGAGATACTCCAAGAAAACCGAATCGAACGGTAACGTGATTGGTCCACCTGCCGTGAGGCCAAACTCTTCCTCAGAGATTGTCAAGAGCTCTTGGAAAACAGAGTTGTTCAGGTAACTTATGGGAAAAGCAAAGCGGATTTTATCAACCGTGTAAACCACGAAAGAGCCCTTCTCCACAGCAGTTGCTGAGCTGCTAGTAGTAGTAGTAGTAGTTGATCTTTGAAACGAGATTCTTTTCCTGTGAAGCGCTGCTCTCTGGTGCCATTTCTTGGCCATCTTGAGTAGTTTCTTAGTGTTGATCATCTTAGAGAGCAAAAAAAAAAAAAAAAAACACAGATTTGTAAGTTGTGTTGTAGTGTAGAACTCTCTGAATGAATGAAAATAGTGATTGATGAAGAATGCTGTAAGCTTTGTTGCATTATATAGAAGGAGAAACTCTTAAGAAGTTTGTAGATATATATTTAAAAAGCAACCAAATTAAGAAGACAGAAACACATGCTTATGTAGTTCCTTGTCCCAAAATTAGTAACCAATCATATTTGCTAAATCAACTTGTGGATTTAAATTATTAACAACATGACCATGTGGGTGTGGGTGTGGGTGGTATATGAACCAATGTTACAAAAGATATTTGAAGGTGAAAGAAAGATGTGGAGATCATGCCATGCGGCATGCGGGTCCTCTCATCTCATGTTCTCAGTCAGAGATGAGATTGACTGAGAGAACGAACCATTAAACCTTTAAAACCTTGAGAAAACTTTGGAATACCGGTTTTGGTAAAAGTAAACCAAACTAAACCGAAGTGAACCGAAAACCCTATTAGCAACAACCTCTTGAAATCAAACTGCCTCTATATAAATAAGGCAGTCGCTGCAGACAACCCTCATAAGTCAAAACAGAGAGAGAGAGACTCGAGCGAGGGTCCTCCTCAACTCAACTTCGAAGTTCGAATCATGTCTTGTTCGTGTGTTTTTCTTAGGGTTTTTGTGTCTATCTTATTGTATGTCTCTATTCGGTTGTGTTAGTGGCGAATTAGGTGTTGTTTGTGTATTTACTGTTAGCTCAGATTTGAGGGAAAGTGATGATATGAAATTGTCGCCCCAGTCTTAATTTGCATCCATTACGATGGAATGTAACATGGTGATTGACTATTTTTTGTCTGATTCTCAAACTTTTTTAATCGTGTTTTAAAGCTTTTTTTGATGGATATGATGAGATGGCATTAATGTTTTGTGACACCCAGTCTGATCTGCTTCGGCGGAGTGAATGATTTGCCATATTTTCTGATCCAAATTCTTTGTTTTTGTGTTTTCAATTTTGTGAATTTGATCCAAAGTTTTGATTTTTATGAAGAGAGGAATGAGGATACAATTTCCATACGTCTGCAAATCAGAAATACAGTGTTGATTCATTAGACATGCACTACCATCTGACCTCTTCTTCTTTCTTGTGTTTTCGTTTTGAGATCCTTTTGTTATATGCAATCAATGATGAAATTTTGTCCAAATTGAATGATTATTCAATGATTATCATAATCACTAGATCACCATCTTTCGACTGAGATTGCTGTTCTAATCCTTTTGTGTTGTTTTGTGTGATGAGATTTGCCTATGGTATCTGATGTCCAAAGTTGATTAAAAATGTGTTTGGACATTTCGTTTTTCTTAGGCAGAAAGTGGATTTCAGGCTTTGCGACACTGTTAGCTTCTTTTTTACCATAAGCTACCTGTTACTTTTATACCTGTTTACATTTATTTTTATCAAATCTCCGGTTTTGTTTTGGTTTTCAAAATCATTCTAATATTATTCGTTATCATCTTTTGTTCTACTGTTTACTTAATGCAGCTTGCTTCTCTTGGTATGGAAGTGGCTTCTCATCTGGATGATCAGATTACTATGAAGAACTTGTTCAATCTCTTAAAGCACATCTTTTTCTATAGTTGCTTTGTTGTAAAAGATGTTACAAGTTTTAAATGTCTCTTATTCAAAGAAATTTGTCAATTTTTCGCAAATATACATCTCGAGAGCTCTTATAACAGAGAGCTTCATCGACCGAGCATTGGTCTTCATCCATAGAAGCCAAAAAAACAAGAGACCGAGTATCTCAACCTGTTGACAATGGGATGAACTTCTTTCTACTGGTTGGTAATCGTAATATTTCAAAAATAAAGAAATCAATTCTAGTCCAATTTATGCTCAATTCGAAAAAAAAGCAGTCCGGACTGGTAATGTCAACTGGAAGCTGCTTTGATCAAGAGATGATGGGTGAAGTCTATATTGGTTTAATTGTTGTTTACATGGTTAACGGTTTAGTGAAACCGAACCGACCTATTTTACTTGTAATTCGGTTCGGTATATAAACGAAGCTCCGTGAGTAAAGGGGTGAGACTTCAACGGCTGTAGCCCTAAGAAATTGCTGAGACGTCGTTGTAGAGAATAGAGATCGTCACACCACCGATCGAGTTCTTTTCCTTGTCATTTCTGCTGCAAGTTCAATTTCTGGGTTTTTTTTTAGCAAAGCGAAGATGATGAATTCATCACCACCCATCTCGATTGAGCTCATCCTGGAGATAATCTCGAGATTGCCTGGAGATGCAGTTGCGAGGTTTCGTTGCGTGTCGAAGGAATGGGCATCAATGCTCGCTACTCCGTATTTCAAGTCCTTGTTTCTGACCAAGTCCTTGTCTAAGCCGCGGCTCTTATTCGCCATCGCAGACGACGGAAACCCCAGAGGCCATGGCGAGTGGTGCTTCTTCTCGTCGCCTCAGCTTGAGGATCCTTATGAGAAATCATCCTCCTCCTGGACTCTTGTATCAGCCGCTGAGTTTCACGTGTATAAGTTCTCTCCAGAGGATATAGAGATTGATCATTACAGTAACATCATGCACTTCTCATGTGGCTACAACTCTGGCTTGATCTATTTCCATGGCTCTCGATGCCAAGGTAAACCTGTCATCTGTAACCCAAACAATGGACGGTACGCCATCTTACCTAAACGCTATACTTACAGAAAAGCCTATAGCTTTTTTGGTTTTGATCCGATTGACAAAAAGTACAAGGTATTGTACATGGCCTATGCCTCTGGTCCTGGTGATCATGCCCTTCTTACATTTGGAGCGACTGCAGATATGAGCTGGAAAAAGATCGAATGTTCCGTAAAACATGAGATTAGAAGTGATGGGGTTTGCATCAACGGTGTTGTCTACTACTTAGGTAACACCAAGGGTTGGGGTGACAAGGATGGTGCTGATGATGATGACGTATTGACTGATGATTATATGATTGTTTGCTTTGATCTGAGGTGTGAAAAATTCAGCTTTATCAACGTAGAAAGGTTTTGTCGATTGATCAACTTTAAGGGCAAGTTAGCTTTGATTTACTGGGAGGATGATTTCGACATTTATCAGGCTGCTACTTCTGATTCGGAAATCGACAATTTTTTGGATGATCATCTCGTCGCTGATGCCAATAATGAGTTGCATGTGTGGGTGTTAGAGGATGTAGCGAAACAGGATTGGTCCAAATACAACTACACTTGGAGTACTGATAACATCTTCTTCCGTCGTCACGTTTCCATTGCTGGAGTGACCGCTTCTGGTGAGATAGTTTTTTCCATGCGCAAGTATACCTCTAAGAAACCGTTTTATGTTTTCTACTTCAATCCCGAGAGGAACACTCTCCTGCGTGTTGAAGTCCAAGGTTTTGGTGAAGGGTTTAAGAATCCTTGTAGCGTTCGCACCTTTGTTAACCACGTTGAGGATCTTCATCTTAACGATTTAGAACTGCTCAAGCCGTTTTATTCTCTATTTGAGGACATATATGATTCAGAATCAGAATCAAATACAGATGAAGATGATACCATGTGAGTGTATGAATTTTACCCAGAAATGTTTAGATACAAAGACATGTGCTGAGTGAATGAAAGATGCAGAACTTGTAGGCCCGTTGATGTGTTCTCAGCAAAACTTAGAACCTTAAACTTGCAGAAACTTCAATGGTTGTTAACAGCTCTCTCTTTCTCTCTCTCTCTCTCTCTCTCTCTCTCACTCTCTGGGTGAACACTATATATAGTGAATGAACTCTTGGTAGCTAAATCATTTTATTATGATAAGACAAGAGACAAACTAATAGATAAACAAAATAATAGTTTGACATTAACAAAACAATACAGTGTTGATACTAAGACATACACTAACTCTTCTTTTTCTTGTTTTCTTGTTTTTGTCTTCAATACCCTGTTTTTAGTTTTCTGCAATCAAATATCAATGATGAAATTATGTCAAATTTTAATGATTATCATTTGATCACCATCTTTCGGCTGAGATTGCAGTTTTATCCTTTTGTGTTTTGTGTTAATCGGTAATGAGTTGCCTATGGTATCTGATGTCCAAAGTTGATAAAAATGTGTTTGGACATTTCGTTTTTCTTAGGCAGAAAGTGAAATAAGGCTTTGCGACACTGTTTGCTACTTTTTACCATAAGCCACGGCTTTTTACTTTAACACCTGTTTACATCTATTTTATATATATCTCTGTTTTGTTTTTGTTTTCTGTTTCATTCTTATGTTATTCGTATCATCTTTTTGTCTTGTATTTTACTTGTGCATGGGGTTTTCGCTTGGTTCCTTTGTTGTTGAACTGGCATATTCATGTGGATGATCTGGTTACTATGAAGAACTTATTTTATATCTTGAAGAACATCTACTGTCTAGTCTCTTGTTTCATTATATAGAAGGAGAGAAACTATAAGGTTAAGATAGGCTTTGTGACAACTTTCTGATGAGCAACGTCCTTACCAGACACAACATATGCTTATGTTCACACTCTATAAGGGTCCCAAGTTGGTAATCAATTATGTCTACAAATCAACTTGTGGACTATACAACTTGTTGTGAGAAGACATGATCATGTGGGTATGAATACTATATGAACATTATATATGACAAGGGTTAGGTACTAAGACATTGATGAAGCATGCAAGAGATATAATTATATACATATACACACACACACGAGAAGTTGAGATCATGTATATATATATCATGCTTCTGTACACCTTTGTTTGTAAGCATAAGAGTCCCAAGTTGGTTAGTCGATCCATTAGCTAAATCAAATGTGAGACACAAATATAATAGCTCAAGTTATTATTATTCATAGACAACAAATCGTTTGCTGAAATCAAGGACAAAAATTGTGGTTAGAATTAATAATGATCAGAGATATATAGATAGATGCAATTGTGCTTGTCGCTAGTGGCTCGTTGGTAGCATTCAAGCATGGTGAAGCAATAACGAAGAGCATGTAGGTCCTTCAATTTTCTGGCCAGCGAATCAACTATTCCTACTAAATTTTCTCATTTCTATGACAGAGAGGTTAAGCTATGGTCATACTAAAATTTCTCATTACTTCTACGAGATTGATAGGTACAACTATATGATGGATTGCTTTGAGTGAAATTTGTTAACTACTACACCACTTTTTATGACATAAAGATTCACAGCAGAACAGTTTTGAGTAAGCTGTCACAACATGTGATGTTGAAGTTATCTCATTTTTTCTTTGTTTATAACGAAAGTAGATTATAATGACTGTCTGAAAAAGAGACAAATACAATGGTTTGTATTTCTAAAATTAGCTGTCTGATCCATTACAAACACAGAAACTGCTACACACTAATTCTCTAAAATACAAGCAATTGTTCTTGTTGTTGAAAAGAGCATGGTAAAGAGCATCTAGCACTAGAGATTGACATTAACTGAGGTTTTTCTGTATCTCCAACCATTTGTCGTTTGATTAATTTGATGAGATACTCCAAGAAAACCGAATCGAATGGCAAGGTGATTGGTCCACCGGTGGAAAGGCCAAATTCTTCTTCAGATATCTTCAAGAGCTCTTGGAAAACAGAGTTTCTCAGGTAACTTATTGGAAACGCAAAGCGGATTTTATCGGATGTGTAAACCACAAAACAGTTTCTCTGCAGAGGTTGATCTGATAGTAGTAGTAGAATTTGATCTCTGAAATGAGATTCTTTTCCTGCTTAAGGCTGCTCTCTGTTGCCATTTCTTTGCCATCTTCATGAGCTTCTTTGTGTTCATCATCATTTTCAATACAAAGATTAGAAAGTAAAAGAGACTTGTTAACTGTGTTGTAGAACTCTTTGAATGCAAGTTATGATTGATGAAGAATCCAATAGGCATGTTAGGCTATATATAAAGGAGAAACTTTAGGGGTATTTTAGATAAATTTGAGAAACAAAACCAGACAGAACACATGCTTCTGCCTTTGTTTTATGTGATCATAAGGGGTCCCAAAGTTGGTAACCAATACTCTACTAACCAGCTCATGGATTAGAATTTCCGTTGAAAAGACATGATGATATGATTTATCATATCTATTACATAAAGAAGAAGAGTATGAGTATTTTATAAATCTTATACAAAAACATTTAGAAACAATTACATGTGCAATAAGTGAATGAGAGATGCAAAACTTGCAGGCCTTTTGATGTTTCTCAAAGAAATTAAAACCTCCTAAACCTGCAATTTTCAGTAGATTCCTAGGTTCCATTCAGGGGACTAGTGTTAAGATATGTAGCGATTAATTAGGAAAACTAAAACGTCTGCAAACGTCTAGAGAAGTTAAACTTGCAGAAATTTCAGTGGTAAAGGTACTGTCTGAAAAAATTTATAGATTGAAAGTTTCAAGTTTATTCCTGTAGAATTTCTAAGTTTCTTGACCTTTTTCCATAAGAAAAAGTATGTCTTGATAGATGTTATAGAGACTGTCATAATTTCTATCAATCAACTTAATCCTTTGAACTATATTAGTAGTGGTTGTTTTTCTTGTGGTTGCAGAGAACCATTGTAAAGATCATCTACCACTAGATATTGGCATTGTAAGAGCCTTTTATATGTCTTCATTCAATATTCTCAATAAATTTGATGAGATAGCAAAACCAAAGCAAAGCGTTCTTTATCTCTATAGCAATTAAGCTGGGAGCAGTAGTATATGATCTTTGGAATCTAACTGGACTTACAATGGGGTTTACATTGGTATTTGGATGAATGCTACTGTAATATCAAAGTCTCAACAGGTTTTTGTTATTGGAGTATCTGGAGTTGCTCCTGTTTGTATCAGAATCTTTATGTAATTTTATAGTAACTTCCATCTAAAACAAAACAGAGCACACAAACCTGTACGAGAATCTTTTCTATTGATGAATTGAAAAGAAGAATGCAAGACATTTTTGCAAATAATATAGACAGAAATATTCTCAAAAACTTTGTCATATTTATGCGAAAAGAATCTTTTGAGACAAAGTTTTGACGGCTCTGATTAATACTCTCAGCGGAAGAACCATTCTTTGTTATTAGAGAAACTTTCAGGGAGGGAGTGCTCAAAGCTTTTCCCTCTGCTGCTTCTTTCTCCTTGAATCTTATTCTTCATCATCACTCCATGACGTTTTGTTATTTTCCAAGACAGAGTTGGTTTTGCCATTGTAGTCGCTTCTTGACCACAAACTGAACATGTTCAAGCAGTCAAGTTCATCTCGCATGAATGTGTAGCCAAGCTGTTCCAGTTCTTTATAATAATTTAGATGATTGTCAAAGAAAACGGTTGCTACCATCTGACGAAAAGACACACAGAAACAACATAATATTAGAACCTGAAAGCAAATTAACTTGGTTCACAAGAAATATCAGAAAATTGAGATTTTATTTACTTACTTGATTTAGAGCTAAGCGAGCAGCTATCCTCTGCCTTGCAATATGTTCTCTTCGATGATCGATGTGCCTCTTCTCATGAATTTTATGTTGTGCCTTTGCGATCAAGTATTGCAAATCAATCCTCCCATCGTCAGGCTTCGCTGTAATTGAGTTCTCCGGTTTATCAACCTTTGTTGTAATTGCTCTCCCATCCACCGGTTTAGCAACCTTTGTTGTAATTGCTCTCGCATGGACCGGTTTAGTGACTTTTGGGAGCGTCTCTTGCTTTGACTCGGACTCTGTTTTGTGAAGACTCGGTGTCAACTTCCTAATAGATTTGGCCTGAAGAAGATTTCAGAAAAAGAAAAAAACGTAAGCAAATTAATTAACAAAAAATAAATAAACAAATCAATCAAGCTTTTTACCCTAAATTTAGAAAAGAGAAATAAAACAATTTTTGAAACTAGGGTTTGACAAGACGAGTGAGTGAGTTACCTTAGTAGTAGTTGAGTCGACTTCGACGGTCTTCTTCTGTCTCTTCACCGACGATGGAGTTTCTTCTTCAGAACGATGTTGGCGTTTCTTCGGAGGAGCGTCGCACGTTTCCGTGCCATGTCTTCCGGCTCTACCCAGAACCCCTGTGTCGTGTGGCTTAGGGTTTATAGGTAGCAACGAGACGTTGTCTGAGAAACCGAGTAAATTGAACCTGACACCTTTGCTTTTGAATCTCTGTTCTTTCGGAAATAAATTGAAAGCGCTAGATGTCGTAGCAATCTCCATAGCACTCGCTAATTCACAAACTAAAGAAACGAAATTTCCAAAAGGGAAATAAACGTAAGCTATTGAGTGAAGATGATGACACGAAATTTTACCCAGAACAAAAAAAAAAGATTGACACGAAAGATGGAAAGTTTCTGAAAACAAACCCTAAGAGATTATATAGACGATTACGGAGACTTTGGGACCAAGCTGTTTGCACCAAAAAAAAAGAAAGGGGCCAAGTTATCTCTATTCAGGCCCGGCCCATAGTATATTTAATTGAAGAGCATCATATGTTTTAACAAAAAAATTTAATTAAATCTAAAAATTCTAATTATAATAAGGATGCTATTAAATTTTGTATTAGTAAAATACTGATTTAGAATATAGGTATCATCACTGTATCTTACACTCTCTCTCGTTTTTTCTTCTACTAGATCCGGAACTTTCTTGAGTATCTCTCTCTGTTCACAAAGTTGGAATCTTTAGAGAATCTGAGGCAAACCCATCTCTCTCATTCTTTAGATGTTCTTCTTGCTTCGTTGGATTTTTCCTGCAAATGCAAGATTCGGAAATGATCCAAGAGCTTTTCTTGTTGTTAGTTTTATACGTCTTACTGATGTATGCTCTTGATTTGCTTTTTTAAAGTATTGTTATTTGTTCGTTTAAGGTGCAAATCGTGTGTTTTTTGCTGACTTGGGTTTAAGATCATTTGCAGTTATTTGGTTTTACTTTTTTCTATATTTAGTATCATATGGATATGGTCGGTCATCTGCTTAAAGCTCAGAAATTTGACTTAGCCACTCAAACTAACCTTAAAGAAACAATCTCAAGTCATTTACTTTGTAGTGTAGTCTGAGTCGGACCAGAGCCGTCTCTAAGGTTTTGAGGGCCACCAGCAAATGAAAAAAATGGGCTGCTTCTTTAAAAAAAAAAAAACTAAAACAGTGAAATGTTTGAAAAAGGTTAGCACATGGGTTTGAGCCGAAGTTCTCAAACTCTCCCGAGAAGGTTATTACCACTGCACTAACAAGACTTTTACGGAAAATAGGGCCGAAAACATTTTATAAAGAGTTTATTATCAAAACAGGCACTTCGACAAATGAAACTTCGGATTTAGGCATCGGACAGCGAGAGAGATTAATAAAAGTGAAAAAGTCATTGTAGCAGACTTATTTACCCCCAACGAGAAAGACCGTGTAATTAGAATCTAACTAAATGACGTCAATTCTGTTAGCAACAAATACCAAATTCATGACAATAAATTTTAATAAAATTTAAAAATTACATCATATGAACTCAACCCATTAATGTAAGGTGAACCTAATATAAAGAAGAATAAAAAAGGGAATACTAAACCCTAATAGATAGTAAATGGAGAACCCTAATCAAGGACATATAAACCCAAACCGATTAGTATACAGTAGATTATACATTAAAAAAGTTGAAAGAAAAAAAAACTAAACCCTAATCGATCGTAAATAAGGAACCCAAACATAGGAACCCAAACATAGTCGATATTGTCAGAGTTGCTCTTCCAAGTGTCGAATCAGCCGAGGGTAAAGGGGGGTGACATAGGCGACTACATTCATGGCGGAGTCTACGATGGCGACTGAAAGAGATTGAACGATTTACTAAAACTTTAACAAGTGTATGTAGACGTGATATCGATGGTCTTTTGATGGAACGATAGGGGGTTTGTAACGGCGGAGGACGAGAGCGGCTTCTGGTTTTCACCATTGGAGTGGGAGTTGGAGGTGGGCTGGAGGATGGAGAGGGAAGAAAGTGGCAAAATGATAGATATGAACGAGTGGTTTAGAATTGACATAGATATAATAATTGTTTATTATTTTCTCGCAACAAGAATAAATGAACTGTGGAGATTAGATTTGGATGGGCGTCTCAGTAGGAGAGACGAGTGATCTGGTTACAATCGGAAGGGTAGGATAGTATTTGTACGTAAGAGGAGTACCTGAATCCAAAGATAAGTACTCTGAGTACCTAGATCAGAAGATTTGTTTATTGTCTGTGCTCTTTTTGTAAATAACTCTTTTATAAAATATGAGACCGCAAGCAGATGCTTTATAAGCCTGACCTTTAGGCCGACTCTGAGCCGGACCAACAAAAGTTGGGACCCCATACAAATTTTAAAAAAGAAATCATAATTTTCATAATACAGTTAAAATTTTCTTTTTAACAAAAATCTTATTTTAAAAACATAATAGTGTAAGATATTTCTTTAAAAAGGTAACAACAACTTAATCTTTTTGTAAAAAATAACTATTTTTACATATTTTCCATCACATTTTCATCTAAATAATTATTTTTAAATACATATATAAACCCAAAAAAATTATTTTTTACATATATATAAACCCAAAAAAAAATTGTGGGGCCCTTTGAAAGTGGGGTCCCATTCAAATATTTCACCCCAATGTGCTCCGGTCCGGCTCTGAGTGTAATGTCTATAATGGTTTGATATCAGTTAAATAGGAATCCAATATCATTCTTCCTTTATGAGAGAGTAGTGAGTACTCAAGTAGTGTCTACAATGGGTTTGATATCAATTTTGTGCTAACTCAATATCATTTGAGATCTTCCTTTGTTCATTTTTTTTGTTAATAGTTCGAGCACGTGAACAGTCATTTGATTTGATTATTGCAATATTAAAAGGGAACCAGACCTTTAGATAGTCTTATACCGGTCACTAATCCCATTGTACTCTCTTCTTGATTGGTTTTGTTGCAGGTGCATGATAGTATGATATTAGGGGTTGTGCCGTGGGTTTAGGAACATGGCAATGGGGAAATATTCTCGTATAGACGGGAATAAGTCATCGGAATATATATGGCTTAACCATTAATTACCAATGTTTTGATTGTTTCTTCTCTATGTTTGGTTGGTCCGTAGATGTTCATGTCTTCATGGTCTGTCCCAACTGAGTCTATTGACTTCTCTGCAAGCGTGACTTGAAAAGATGTTTGAAATCACTACTAAGAATGATTTCAAAAATGAACGAGTTGATCGATTTGAAGATAATTTTGTATCCACTCGTCTTTGGATCAATTTGATGAGATACTCCCAAGAAAACTATCGAATGGCAACATGATAAGTCCACCTGCTGTGATGCCAAGCTCTTCTTTAGAGATATTTAAGAGCTCTTGAAAAACAGAGTTGTTCAGGTAACTTATCAGAAATTAACCTTACTCCACAGCAGTTGTTGAGCTGCTAGTAGTAGCAGGAGTTGAGCTCTTAAATGAAATTCTTTACATGTGGATCTCTATAGCAATTGAGCTGCGAGTAGTAGTATATGATCTCTGGAATCAGATTCTTTTCCTCTTTAGGGATGTTCTCTATTTGCCATTTCTTGGCCATCTTGATTCTTGAGTAGCTATTTTGTGAGTCAATGCAATATATTTCCATACGTCTTCAGGACTTTAAGACAGTGTTGATTCCAAGACATTAATTGATCTTATGAAGAGTTTCTAATTCAATCCCAATCTAGCTAAGCGTCTGTGTCTTACTGATAAGTACGTTCATCATGTAAGCGTGGTTGCTGGAGATTTTGGATAGCATTTCTTGGACTTCAATGGTTTTCACGTTGGTATTTGGATGAATGCTACTGGAATATCAAAGTCTCAACAGGTTTATTATTGGAGTATCTGGAGTTGCTCTTATTTCTATCAGATCTTTATAGTAACTTCCATCAAAAACAAAACAGATCACACAAACCTCTACGAGAAACTTTTCTATTTATGGTATTGATAGGATTTCCCTAGGATAGAACTCTGATGAAGGCTGATAACTGGTGAATGGTAACGTGAATCGATGATGATGTTGAAGGATGAATGATTGGCAAGTGAAAATTGTGTGAAGATCGACTGATGGAAACAATGATTCGATGGAGATAGATGTTTAGGTGGTTGTATGGATTGAGATAAAGTGAAGAGTTTCTGAATCACAAAGTGTATAGAAACCCAGAAATCAAGAACGCATTCAAGAATTCAAATTGAGGAAAAAGTTTGACAATACTTGTTCATACAACTTCTTCGCTAAAGAACAAAGAGGCGTAGCTTTGGGGTTTTATAATTAACCCTAGGCTCGACACTCCAAGCAACAGGACGTTCAAAGTAAAACAACGTGACGTTTAAAGGAAATAAGAAAAACAGCAAAATGTCTCGGTGACCTGTAGTAGTACAGAAGTCACTTGTACTAGTACAGAAGTACATTATTCCCCATTGGTAATGACTTCTAGATAACTCGACGTAGTGATCAATTTGCCTCATTAAAAACCATACTGAGAGAACCCAGTGGGACAAAACTCAGCTATGGGAAAAAGAGTACAAACTTCACACCTAAGTTATCTAGCTATCATTACCGGGTGAAGTCTTCATGGTGGATATGTTGAAGACTTGGATCCTCGGGAAGTCGAATGACCCTTCAGCTATGAGTGAATGAGCTTCCTTGGCCATCTCCTTAGCTCTTGAACGAGTGATCCTTCCCACGATCTCTGGTTTCTCTGCAGCTTCTGACTCCTTGCTAGCCACGATCATATCAGGTATGAAATGAAGAAGGCAAAGCATCTTTGCAATTAATATAGACAGAAATATTCTCAAACTTTGTCATATTTATGCGAAAAGATAGACTTTATACATGTTCAATTACGCCTTATACTGTATATATATAGACTGCAGCGAGCACAATAACAAAAGTCACATGTAAGCACACAAGTTAAACAAAACACTATATATTCCGACTCAACTACTATACTCTTCATGCTTCTACTTCTTCAGTTTGTTTGTCTCTTTCTTAATTATCACTAGATTCACATACTTTTTGAGCTTGGACACTTGCTTTGACGGCTCTGATTAATACTCTCAGTGGATCCACCATTCTTTGTTATCTGAGAAACTTGCAGGAGTGCTCCAAGCTGTTTCCTTCTGTTGATCACTGCTGCTTCTTTCTCCTTGAATCTTCTTCATCACTCCATGGCGTTTTGAAATTTTCCAAGACAGAGTTAGTTTCACCATTGTAGTGGCTTCTTGACCACAAACTGAACATGTTCAAGCAGTCAAGTTCATCTCGCATGAATGTGTAGCCAAGCTGTTCCAGTTCTTTATAATAGTTCAGATGATCGTCAAAGAAAACGGTTGCTACCATCTGAGAAAGAACACAGAAACAACATAATATTAGATAACGTGGTGCACAAGAAATATCAAAAACTATGTAATGAATTGAAATCTTGTTTACTTACTTGATTTAGAGCTAAGCGAGCAGCGATCCTCTGCCTTGCAATGTGTTCTCTTCGATGATCGATGTGCCTTTTCTCATGAATTTTATGTTGTGCCTTTGCGATCAAGTTTTTCAATCAATCCTCCCATCAGGCTTCGCCGTAATTGATTTCTCCGGTTTAGCAACCTTGGTTGTAATTGCTCTCACATCCACCGGTTTAGTAATTTGTGTGTTCGTCTCTTGCTTTGACTCGGACTCTGTTTTGTTAAGACTCGGTGTCAACTACCTAATAGATTTCACCTGAAGAAGATTTCAGAAATGTAAAAAAACGTAAGCAAATTAACAAATAAAAATAAACAAAATAATCAATCAAGCTTTTACCCTAAATTTAACAAAAATAAACAATGATTGAAATTTGAAACTAGGGTTTGACAAGACTAATGACATACCTTAGTTAAGTCCACTTCGACGGTTTTCTTCTGTCTCTTCACCGCTGGAGTTTCTTCGTCGGAACGTTGGCGGCGTTTATTTGGAGCTGCCACAACGTGCACTTTTCCTTGCCATGTCTCCCTCTCCCGGCTCGACTCAGAACTCGTGGGTCGTATAAGTCTGGCTTAGGGTTTGTAGATAGTAACAACGGCACTTTGTCCGACAAATCGATAAAATTGTACCTAACACCTTTGCTTTTGAATCTCTGATCTTTTGGAAACAAATGCAAAGCGCTAGATGTCATAGCAATCTCCATAGCAATCGCTAATTTCACAATCTTAAAAAACGAAATTGCCAAAAGAGAAAAACAAACGTAAGCTATTAAAGATGGAAAGAATCGCTATTGAAGATACACAAAATTTTACCAACAAAGAATGATTATGACACGAAAGATGGAAAGTTTCTAACAAAAACCCTAATAAGATTATTTTTTGTTAAGCCTTTATTCAACAATGCTAGTGGGCTTTTAATAAAACAAAATTTTAATAAGGATTTGTATTAGTAAAATTTGGATTTAGAATATAATTTTCTAAACAACTACAAGAAATCTATTACATATTTCATCTAATAATGTTGTTATCTTTTAAGCTTATCTATTTTTTTTTTAGAAATATGATTGTTTATTATTGTAAATTCTGTTTTTTTTCATATTATTGTAAATTCTGTTTATCTTAATAAAGTTGATGGAAAAAAAAAAATACATACTATCCAGCCAATGGCACATTTGGTGGACACTTTGAATTTGTGTTGCTACCATGATTGAACGTGAGTTTAATGAACGATTTTGCAGAAAATATGTAAAGAAGTTAGATAAATTTCAGCAATAAAAGGTTTTTAATGTTTTAATTTATTTATTTACAAAAAAATTGGAATGGGAAACGGTTTTTGACATTATAAAACTTTTTCTGTTTGCGTATAAAAATTAAAAATGTTGGACCGTCCATATCTCTATAACAAAGTTTTACAATCTTTTTGTTCAACATAATTAGTGTTGGACACAAGCTGTTCAGTTGTTTGATACATAATTTCATAATAACATAGTTAATTTATGTATCATAGTATATATTGATTTCAAATTTTACTATACGACAGATATTAATGACCCATATAGTACTTTTTATTTAATAAATATTTTCACAGTAACATGACTAATTTATGTTTCAATATCCATAAATAACCTAGAAAATAATTTTGTCAACTAAACTGGAAGAGAGAGAAATTTTAAACACTTCCTTAAACAATGAAGTCATTAAAATGGAATGACCATTGTTTTTATTTCAATTATTTAATTTCTAAATTTACTCTTTGCACAGTAAAACCTCTTATAAATTAATAATCTTATACCATGAAAATCTATTAATAATAGAGGTTTAATTTATAAATATTTTCTTAATTTGATATTTTTTAAAAATATATTTTTAAAAAACAATTTAATTTTTATAAATAATGTTTTTATAAAATCAATTGCAAGGAAAATAACAGATATTAAGTTTTGAAGAGAACACTAAAACAAAAGCTTTGTAAAATGAAATCTAAAGAAGAAAAAATAATGATGAATATGATGATACGACAATTTAGATGGAAATTATCCGACACCTTTGCTTTTAAATCTCTCTTCTTTTGGAAATAAATTTAAAGCACTCGAGGTTCTTGCAATCTCCATAGCTCGCTAATGCATAGAGTAAAGGGAAAAAAATAAACGAAAGCGATGGAATCTGAAGATGATGAGACGAAAGAGATGGAAATAATCTGACACAAAATCTAAATAGAGTAGAGAGAGGCACATTTGTTGAGTCTTTGAGACCAAGTTACCTCTATAACCAAGTTTTATAGTCTTGTCACTCCCACCTCGGGAAAAGGGTAAATTTCAACTCGTACTATTTCAAAAGTGTAAATTCCTACCCAAACAACAGATCCGTGTGTTTTTCTACCTAAACTCTTACATAATTCAAATTTACTACCTAGACTTCGAAGCGTTACCTGTATTTCTATATTGACTCAAACAGCGTTAGTCAACCGTTAAATGTTTTGATCAATTTGACATGTAAGCGATGATGTGTAAAGGTCATTGAGCAAGAAACCTTAAAACGACGTCGTTTGCAATTAAGATCTTTCCCCTAATTCAAAACATGTCGTTTTAACCTTTCATTGCAAACGACGTTGTTTGCAATTAAGATCTTCCCCCAATTCAAAACATGTTGTATTAACCTTTCATTGCAAACAACGTCGTTTGCAATTAAGATCTTTCCCCCAATTCAAAATACTTGGTTTTAACCTTTCATTGCAAACGACATCGTTTTAAGATTTGGAGCCTAATAACCTTGACAAATCATCGCTTACGTGTCAAATTGATCAAAACATTTTTTAACGGTTGACTAACATTGTTTGAGTCAATATAGGAAATACATGTAACGATTCGAAGTCTAGGTAGTAAATTTGAATTATGTAAGGTTTTAGGTTAAAAAACACACAGATCTGTGTGGACAGAAATTACACTTTTGAAAGGGGTTAAAATTTACCTTTTTCCCCTCATTCTTTCTTTAATATGAGAAAAAGTGGGCCTAATGGGCTTTGTCCGAGTTTTTCACAAGCTTTAGCTGTTTGCCACATCAAGTAAACGATGTCGTATTATGTGCGAACTGAAAAAAAAAATAAAAAATTCTTTCATGTGTCCTCGAGTATTCTTCTTATGTAGCTGCTATATGTCGGTGACCGACGACGCGGGTTAAGTGAATAAACAAACGTTGCAAAGTTAATTAATTTTTGGTGTGAAATCAGAAATCAGATCCCACTTTCTGGTAATTTAACACCGTAACTGTGGAGAGTAAGTAGTAGTAGTAAGATTTGCTCACTCACCACTTGCTCTTGAGTTATATATACATAAACTTGTGGGATCATCGTTGTATCTTATTCTCGTTCTTTCTTCTACTAGATCCGGATCTGGAACTTTCTTTACTCTGTCTCTCTCTGTTCACAAAGTTTCAATCTTCGGGAGATCTGAGCCAACCCTTTTCTCCTCTGGTTAGTTCTTTCAGTCTCTCTCTCTCTCTCTCTCTCTCTCTGTTTCTCTTGAGATGTTCTTGCTTCTGGGTATCTCTCTGCAAATGCAAGATTCCTAAGTGATCCGAAAGCTTTTCTTTTTGTTAGTTTTATACGTCTTACTGATGTGTATGCTCTTGATTTTGCTTTTAAATATTGTGATTTGGATTTTGACATGTTTGATTTGGGTTTTTTACTTGGTTATGGATTTTGCTGACTTGGTTCAGTTACTATTTTTAGATGTGCAATTGTTTACATGTCCTTAAGGGTTTTTACATCTGCTTCAGCTTAGAAATTGGACTTAACTCGTCAAACTAATCTCAAAGAAACAGTCTCAAGTATGAGACTAGTCTTAGTCAATAGTGTGTTCGATGGTTTGATATCCATTGTGTACGAATCCAATATCATTTGAGATCTTCCTTTGTTCTCTTATTGCGAGGGGAATACCAAATAGTCTTACTCAATAGTTATTTATTTTGTTACTAGTCCGAGCTGCTAAACAGTTAAAAACCAAACCTTTAGATAGTCTTTCCGATCACTAATCTCACTGTACTCTCTTCTTGATTGGTTGTGTTGCAGGTGCATGTGACTAGGGTCTAGGGGTCGTGCCGTGGGTTTAGGAACATGGCAATGGGGAAATATTCTCGTGTAGACGGGAAGAAGTCATCGGGATATGGCTTAACCATTACCATTGTTTTGATTGTTTCTCTTTGTTTGGTTGGTGCTTGGATGTTCATGTCATCATGGTCTGCCCCAACTGAGTCTATTGACTTCTCTTCAAGCGAGACTTCCAAAGATGTAGAAACTACTACTAAGAGTGATTTCAAAAGTGAAGAAGTTGATCGAGGTTCCAAGAGTTTTTCGGATGAAAAGAACGAGGAACCTGAGGTCGTGACGGAGAGCAACGAAGAGAAGCCTGATCCTGAGAAATCTGGTGAGGAGACCTCTGGTGAGAAAACGGAGTCAGTTGAGGAAAAAAAGGAATTTGATGACAAAAATGGTGATGGGGATAGAAAAGATGGAGAGGGTGAGAAAGATACGGAATCAGAAAGTGATGAAGCCAAGCAAAAAGAGAAAACTCAACTAGAAGAGAGCTCAGAAGAAAACAAATCTGGGGAGAGTAATAATGGAACCGAAGAGAATGCTGGTGAATCTGAAGAAAACACCGAGAAGAAGTCAGAAGGTGAAACTGAAAAGAACACTGAGAAGAGTAAAGATGTTTTCCCAGCTGGTGACCAGGCTGAAATCACAAAGGAGTCAAGCACTGGAAGTGGGGCTTGGTCAACCCAGTTGGTTGAATCGCAGAACGAGAAGAAAGCACAAGTGTCTTCAATTAAATGGAAAGTCTGCAACGTGACAGCTGGACCAGACTACATCCCTTGTCTCGACAATTGGCAAGCTATCAGAAAGCTTCATTCGACAAAGCATTATGAACATCGTGAGAGGCATTGTCCCGAGGAATCTCCACGCTGCCTTGTGGCTCTTCCCGAAGGGTATAAGCGATCCATCAAGTGGCCTAAGAGCAGAGAAAAGGTAAGAAAATTCAATATACATAATTACATTTTAGAAAGACAAAAGCCTGCTTGTGCTCCTTCATGTTTTTTTTTGTGTGAATGATATCTATTAATTACACTGTTTTGTGTTGTCACAGATCTGGTACACCAATATCCCTCACACCAAGCTCGCAGAAGTCAAGGGACATCAAAACTGGGTGAAGATGAGTGGTGAATACTTAACATTCCCTGGTGGAGGTACTCAGTTCAAGAACGGTGCGCTTCACTACATTGATTTCCTCCAAGAGGTGCAACTTACTATTGATTGATCTTTCATTTAATGTGTACACAACTTTCACATTCAACTACTGACGTTATTATAATATGTTTTTGCAGTCATATCCTGATATTGCGTGGGGAAATAGGACCCGTGTTATATTAGATGTTGGGTGTGGCGTTGCTAGCTTCGGGGGATATCTTTTTGACAGAGATGTACTTGCTTTGTCATTTGCACCCAAAGACGAACACGAGGCACAGGTACAATTTGCTCTGGAACGTGGTATTCCTGCAATGTCAAATGTTATGGGAACCACGAGATTACCTTTTCCAGGGTCTGTTTTCGACCTTATCCATTGTGCTCGTTGTAGAGTCCCTTGGCATATCGAAGGTAAGAAGTTTCCCATATTGTAGTGTAGTTCAGCCTTTCTTTTGTTTCATTGAATAATTTGTTGTCGTCTGAACTGAAGGCGGTAAACTACTTTTGGAATTGAATCGTGCATTGAGGCCGGGTGGTTTCTTTGTCTGGTCGGCGACTCCAGTCTACAGGAAGACCGAGGAAGATGTTGGCATCTGGAAAGGTTGGGAGATTTGTTCTCTCTTTTGTTTGGCCATGAATAGGGCTTTGGCAATATTTGTTAACTAACTTAAGAGATGCCATTCTCTGTTTTGTAGCTATGTCGAAGCTAACAAAGGCAATGTGCTGGAAACTGATGACAATTAAGAAAGATGAACTGAATGAAGTTGGTGCTGCCATCTACCAGAAGCCAATGTCGAATAAATGCTACAATGAAAGATCTCAAAATGAGCCACCACTCTGCAAAGACTCCGATGATCAAAATGCCGCCTGGTAGTTTATCTGTTTCCCTTCTTACATCAATTGACACTTGATTATGCAATGCATTTCTTGATGCTAACATACTTGTTTGACGCAGGAATGTTCCACTTGAGGCATGTATGCACAAGGTAACAGAAGATTCATCAAAACGCGGAGCAGTTTGGCCTGAAAGTTGGCCTGAAAGAGTGGAGATTGTTCCTCAGTGGTTAGATTCTCAGAAAGGTGTATATGGAAAACCTGCACAAGAGGATTTCACAGCAGACCATGAACGCTGGAAGACTATTGTTTCAAAGTCATACCTCAACGGTATGGGAATTGATTGGTCTTACGTGAGAAATGTAATGGACATGAGAGCTGTCTATGGAGGGTAAGCAAAACTTATACAATCTTTCATCAAAACAAAACTGACTCTATCGATTAATTTCTAATGAAGTCTCTTTCTCTTGTGGGTTTCAGTTTTGCTGCTGCATTGAAGGATCTGAAACTGTGGGTGATGAATGTAGTTCCTATCGACTCACCTGATACACTTCCGATTATATACGAACGTGGTTTGTTTGGAATTTATCATGATTGGTGTGAATCATTCAGCACTTACCCTCGGACTTACGACCTTCTCCATGCTGATCATCTTTTCTCTTCACTGAAAAAGAGGTATACATACATTTATCCATCCCTGTTGTCTATCCGATATATAATTTGTGATTGCAAATTCTGATGCTATGTTATAAACAAAATCACCTTAGGTGCAACTTGGTTGGGGTAATGGCTGAAGTAGACCGGATTCTTAGACCAGAAGGAACTCTTATAGTAAGAGACGACATGGAAACGATAGGAGAAATTGAGAAGATGGTGAAATCGATGAAATGGAATGTAAGAATGACACATTCCAAAGATGGAGAAGGATTGCTCTCTGTTCAGAAGTCATGGTGGCGTCCTACCGAGGCCGAGACAATCCAGGCGGCAATAGCTTGAGATCAAGGATACGAAGAAGAGTGTGAGGTTAGTATTATGAGTAAATTGTTTCTCTTACGATCCAATTGATTGTTTCTTACATGTATTAGTCGAATATTTGTATCCCTTTTTTGCATTGAAGAAAGTTGTATACATTATACAAGACAATTGTCTCAAAAATGTAATCTTATAATCAGCTTATGCATTGGTCCGTAGCAATCATAAATATCCTAATTCTAATTCTTGTGGCAAGCACTTTCCTCTGTAAGAGATGTAAGATGCAACCCTTCTCTGTGTAGACTTTCAGTGGCATAAACATATTCGAATGCTTTTGACACAATTACGAAATTTTAACATGCATAATCCAAAGGCTTCACATCCCAAACAAGTCTAACAACAAGCATTACACTTCTTGCCATTGATTTGTTGAACTTGCTGTTTAGATGTTCATTTGTATGTTACAATTTTAGAACCAATGATCCTAGATAAAGACTTTATACATCCAAACCAAGATTTTGTTTTTACAGCCTTAGCCTCCATACATTATGCATCTTATTATGGATCCTCAAAGCTCCTTAAGCACACTTGCTTTGATCATTTTGGATGGCTTTAACTTCGAAATGTATGCCATGGCTCAATGCTTCTAACCCAAAATGAGGCAAGGGAAAAAAAGACAACAGGTGATAAGAGATATTGAAAGGCAAGGGAAAGGAGACAATTGTGTTGAAGCTTGGCATGGAGAAGAGACACTAATGTGTCGGGTCTTTAATCTTTTGGAACACTACAGAGTAAGGTCTTTCAAAGCGAACACAAAAGCATCACCCGAACGAGAATGTGTATTTCGTCTTATTCAAACTTCAATGTCTCGTTTATATTTCAGGTCAAAACATAAGAGTGGAAGTAAACTCTTGTCATTGTCTTTTAATATCAGCAGAAATGTAACCATACAAGTTATTGATACAAACAAGAGCAAACTCCAAATAGTCTAAGAAACACTTGCTGCGACTTCGATATTCCAGTAGTAAATACCTTCAATGCTCTTCATTTTCTCTGACATGAACTTGTCAATAAAACACGGATCAATATGCTAGTTGGCATCTCCACAAGGTATCATATAAAACGACAGAGAGATGGTTCCAAAGATTATCCCCACGGAAGCAACTTCAACACCAAGAGAACCAAGTCAGGTAGCTTATGGAATAAAGAAGCTAACAGTGTCGCAAAGCTTGATTTCACTTTCTGCCTAAGAAAAAACGAAATGTCTAAACACATTTTCTTCAACTTTGGACATCAGATACCGTAGGCAAATCATCAACGATTAACACAAAACACAAGAAGATCAACATAAGAAGCCACTACCACACCTAAGAGAAGCAAGTCAAAACCCCCTGCACAACAATAAGATAAAAGATGATACGAATAGCCCAAGAATGAATTAGAAAACCAAAACAAACAAGAACAAAAAAAAAGATTGATGATAAACAGGTATAAAAGTAACCGATAGCTTATGGTAAAAAGAAGCTAACAGTGTCGCAAAGCCTGAAATCCACTTTCTGCCTAAGAAAAACGAAATGTCCAAACACATTTTTAATCAACTTTGGACATCAGATACCATAGGCAAATCTCATCACACAAACAACACAAAAGGATTAAAACAGCAATTCTCAGTCGAAAGATGGTGATCTAGTGATTTTAATAATCATTGAATAATCATTCAATTTGGACATAGTTTCATCATTGATTGCATATAATGAAAGGACTAAAAAACAAAAACAAACAAAGAACACAAGAAAGAAGAAGAGGTCAGATGGTAGTGCATGTCTAATGAATCAACACTGTAATTCAGATTTGCAGACGTATGGAAATTATTTCCTCATTCCTCCCTTCATAAAAATCAAAACTTTTGTTATCAAATTCACCAAATTGAAAACGCAAAGACTTTTAGGATCAGAGAATAATGGCAAATCAATCACTCTGCAAAAGCCAGATCAGACTGGGGGTGTCACAAAACATTAATGCCATTTTCATCATATAATGGTTACTCCCTTATAGCTCTGAAGCTTATCCTTATCCTCTGGCCGAGGACCCCACCCATCTTCCATCTTTTGCTTCCCTTTGTCGCTAAAGAGTGGACACCTTCGACAATATCCATACAAACCGCTCATACCGCAGAGTCACCGTCGTCTCCTCTCCACTATGAAACTCTACTGAGGCATCAAATACCAGGGGCTTGAAACCGTCAAGCAAAACCTTAACCCGACCATTGTCAATATCAACCTCCTCTACCTCTCCTCAATCTTCCAGATCAACAGTGCCTTCATATCCTGCATCACTGGATTCATGCCTCTACCAATTAAGCTCTTAGCATAACCCTCAATCAAAGCCGAATTATCAAACCATGGAACCTTGATCTTAAGCTTGCCCATGCGTAACCTTGAAGACAACATTTTATTAAATTAAATTAAAAATTTTATTAAGAAAAAAAGGCTCAACAAAAAAGAAATCTTATAAAAATAAAATAAAAAGAGTAGCTTAAAAATTGTAGCTTTATAAACATAAACATATGATGCTCTTCACCTAAATATACTATGGGCCGGACCTGCAGAGATAACTTGGGCCTTTTTTGTGTGCAAACAACTTGGTCCCAAAGTCTCCGTAATTGCTTATATATATCTCTTTTAGCTTAGGATTTTTTTTCAGAAAGTTTCCATCTTTCGTATCAATCTTTTTTTTTTTTTGGGTAAAATTTCGTTCGTGTCATCATCATCAGACATCAGCTATGGAGATTGCTACAACATGCCCTTTGCATTTATTTCCAAAACAACAGAGAGTCAAAAGCAGAGGTGTGAGGTTCAATTTACTCGATGTCTCGTCGCTACCTGCTATAAACCCTAAGCCACACAACGACACACGGGTTCTGCGTAGAGCCGGAAGACATGGCACGGAAACTTGCGACGACGCTCTGAAGGAACGCCAACATCGTTCTGAAGAAGAAACTCCATCGTCGGTCAAGAGACAGAAGAAGACCGTCGTCGAAGTGGACTCAACTACTACTAAGGTAACTCGCTCACTCGTCTTGTCGTCAAACCCTAGTTTCAACAATTGTTTTCTTTCTGTTTTCTAATTTTAGATTGATTTTTATTTGTTAATCTGCTTACGTTTTTTACTTTTTCTGAAATCTTCTTCTTCAAGCAAAATCTATTAGGAAATTGACACCGACTCTTCACAAAACAGAGTCCGAGTCAAAGCATGAGACGCTCCCAAAAGTCACTAAACCGGTGGATGCGAGGGTAATTACAACAAAGGTTGCTAAACCGGTGGATGCGAGAGCAATTACAACAAAGGTTGCTAAACCGGTGGATGCGAGAGCAATTACAACAAAAGTTGCTAAACCGGTGGATGCGAAAGCAATTACAACAAAGGTTACTTATAAACCGGAAAAATCAATTACGCCGAAGCCTGATGATGGGAGGATTGATTTGAAAAACTTGATCGCAAAGGCACAACATAAAATTCATGAGAAGAGGCACATCGATCATCGAAGAGAACACATTGCAAGGCAGAAGATAGCTGCTCGCTTAGCTCTAAATCAAGTAAGTAAACAAGATCTCAAGTCATTACATCGTTTTTGATATTTCTTGTGCACCAAGTTAATTTGTTTTCAGTTCTAATATTATGTTGTTTCTGTGTTCTTTCTCAGATGGTAGCAACCGTTTACTTTAACGATCATCTGAACTATCATAAAGAACTGGAACAGCGTGGCTACACATTCATGCGAGATGAACTTGATTGCTTGAACATGTTCAGTTTGTGGTCAAGGAACGACTACAATGGTGAAACTAACTCTGTCTTAGAAAATTTCAAAACGCCGGAGTGATGAAGAAGAAGATTCAAGGAGAAAGAAGCAGCAGAGACCAACAAAGGCAAAAGCATGGAGCACTCCCTCCCTGATAACAAAGAATGGTGGATCCACTGAGAGCATTAATCAGAGCCGTGAAAACAACTGTCAAAGCTTAACAAGTATGTGAATCTGGTGATTATCTAAGACAGAGACAAACATACCAAAGACGAAGAAGTATGAAGAGTATAATTGTGTCGGAGTACAGAGTTTTGTTTAATTTGTGTGATTGTACTCGCTGCAATCTATATATAAGGCGTAATTTTCAACATGTGAAGTCTATCTTCTCGCATAAATATGACAAAGTTTTGAGAATATTTCTGTCTATATCATTTGCAAAATTGCATTGCATTCTTCTTTCCATATCATCAATAGAAAAGATTCTCGTATAGAAAGAGTTGCAGAAGATTCTCTCACACAGGTTTGTGCCTTGATCTGTTTTGTTTTAGATGAGAAGGTACTATAAAATGACATAAAGATTCCGATACAAATAGGAGCAACTCCAGATACTCCAATAACAACCTGTAGGGACTTCGATATTCCAGTAGAATTCATCCAAGTACAATGTAAAAACCACTGAAGTCCAAAATATGCTATATATTCAAATTCTCTAGTTACATTCCAAAGATCATATACTACTACTTGCAGGATAATTGCTATAGAGATCAAGAATGCGTTGCTTTTCAAGTTACCTGAGTAATTCTGTTTTCTGAGAAGTTACCTTGCCTCTCGATTTGGTTTTGCTATCTCATCAAATTGATGATCGAGAATGAATGAAGACATAGAAAACTAACAAAGTAACACTACGAGATATTAAGTTGATGAATAAACTCTATGACAGTCTCTACAACATCTATCAAAACATACCTTTTCTCATCGAAAAAGGTCAAGAACCTTTAAAATCTACAGGAATGAACTTTAAACTTTCAATCTATAATTTTTTCAGACACTTACAAGTCTGTTGCAATGATTGTTCTAACATAATTGATATTAAAATGACCCCAAAAGTCTACCTTGACCACTGAAATTTTCTGCAATTTTAACTTCTCTAGACTTTTGGTAACTTTAATTTATCAAAGCTCATTATGTTCCAGCTCCTCTTATATATATAATCTATCAAGCCTATTGGATTCTTAATCAGCCATAACTTGCATTTAAAGATCGAGTTCTACAATACAACTTACAAATCTCTTTTTGCTTTCCGATCTATTTTCCCTCATAATAGGGATGAATGAATGAATATAAAAAGATGCTAATTAATTAAGTCACCTAAGCAGAAGGGCTGTTTCTTGTTTTTGTATATGAATGAATATACAAAACATACATAATTTACTCTCTTTATATTGTTTTTGCATAACTCTTTAACACAAAACTATTGGATTCTTCATCAACCATAACTTTGCATTTTAAAGAGTTTCTAAAATACAACTTACAAATCACTTTCGCTTTCCGATCTATTTGCCCACAAAATAGGGATGAATGAACGAATTACAAATATGCTAATCAAGATGGCAACGTAGAGCAGCTCTCAACAGAGAAAGAATCTCATTTCAGGGATCAGATTCTTCTACTAGTAGCTCAACCTCTACAAAGAAGGGCTGTTTCTTGGTTTACACGGTAGATAAAGAAAGCTTTGCTTTTCCGATAAGTTACCTTAGCAGCTCTGTTTTTCTTGGAAATATCTGAAGAAGAGTTTGGCCTCTCTACGGACGGACCAATCACGTTGCCTTTCGATTTGGTTGAAGATGGAGAATGAAGGAGAGAAGATTTGTGAGTTCTGTTTCTAAGAGCTTTTTGCAACTAACAAGAACAGAGAAAGTATACAGTAATTGCTTGTACATATGCTTATGATCCCCTTATGATCACATACAACGAAGACAGAAGCATGTGTTCTCTGTCTCTAATCTTTTCAATTCATATCTTGCAAAGGAATGAACAAAAACAATAATCTTCACAACACTTTATAATAAGTCACATCAACAATGGAGAAAGAAGAGGTTGGTTTGTTCTTCTTTTTTTTTTTTTTTTAACGCCGTAAACTTTAAAATCAGAATGAACAATATTATCAAGATTAGAAATACAACCAAAGGTTTGTGTAACGAAAAAACGATAAAGCAAATTAAGCTCCGCTTTCTTAGTAAAAATCTTCATCATCTTTGTCATTTCCGTCAATTTGGTGTGATTTTCCTCCTTGGCAATCATTCTTTTTTACTGATGAAATACCGGTAACACATTCGAAAATCATAGGCAACGATCCATCTGTTACATCGCAAAACCTTCCAATTGGTCGAAACACTCCTATATAAAGAGATGTTATTGATCTTGGTTGCACTTAAACTCCATTTTTGTCGATATAATATAAACCATCTTCTGATTCTCCTATCGGTCTTTAACTCCTCCTCAACATATTGCTTCCATCGTGGTTTACGTGTCGGTCGATGAGTACAGATCAAATTCGAAAGGATTTGTATTTGTCTTCGAGACGCCCACAATATATCATATTGACGCCTGGGAACAATCTCATTACTAACATCATGTGTTAGTATGAGGGCATGTGCATCGGTCAAGGACCGAAAATGGTCTCTCAAATATATTAATATTATTTTTAGAGTTTCTTAATTTTGGTAGGAGCATTGGTGTCCCTCACAGTTGGTCCCATGAAAAAAATAATATTATTTTTTATTTTTAAAATTAATTATTTAAATTAACAAGTAAAATCATATTCAAGTTTAATTCAAATAAAACATATAACATTAACATTAATAATATAAGAAAATTACAAAGTTACAAAAACTTGGAAAAAAAAACAAAACATACAATTAAAACATGAAAAATAAAAACATAAACCATAGAAACATCAAAAATAAAAACATACATTTTATTCTCAGCATAAAATTTTTGAAATTAATCTTCATTATGTGGAAGATGTCCAAAGTTTGTCCAAATATGCTCAATCAAATCTTTTTTTAACTGGTCATGAACTTGTTTATCCCGCATATGTGTTCGACGAGTAATCGTACTGCTCATATTTGAACCCAAACTGGCGGCACCGACGGTATATGTTTGATCCACATCATCTCCGTGTTGAAACTCAGAAAGAATGTTTCGGAAACTGTATCCTCGACAATTATATTATGCAGTATTATGCATGCTCTCATAACATTTGCTATTTTGTACTTATCCCATAAAGGAGATGGATTTTTAACAATGGCGAATCTAGTTTGCAAGACTCCAAATGCACGCTCAACATCTTTTCGCACAGCTTCTTGTTTTTTAGAAAATAGATAATTTTTAGAATAAACAAGGAACCAAGAAACAGAAACGAGAGACAGAAACAAGGAAGAAACAAGGAACCAAGAAACAGAAACAAGGAAGAAACAAGGAAAGAGTTTGAGATGATTAGGAAAAGAGGGAAGTATGGTTTCGTTTTTAAAAGAAGAAACAAGGAACCAAGAAAGTATGGTTTCAACTACCTACTTTATGACCAAAGCTTTGTCTAATCACAATTTATGACCAAAACTTCAACTACCTAAGTCTAATCACAATTTATGACAACAAACATCAAGTACACCAACTACATTTTTTGAAACTTTTAGTTACACAAACTTAGTTATACTGTCAGTTACATATATTAATGCAAATGCAACAATATATATACTCGCAGCTTTATATAACTAGCTTTAGTTACATATATTAATGCAAATGCAACAATATATATACTCGCAACTTTATATAACTAGCTTTAGTTACATATATTAATGCAAATGCAACATTACATATACTCGCAGCTTTATATAAGTAGCTAAAGATACAAAACATATGAACTAGTCTACCAAATGAACTAGTCTACCAATCTAAAGATACAAAACATATGAACTAGTCTACCAAATCATATGAACTAGTCTAAAGATACACTTGACGAATCTAAAGATACAAAACATATGAACTTCTCTACCAAATAAAAAAATGATACCACAACATACCCCAAGTATACAACAAACAACAAGAAATTGACATTTTTGATGCTAATAGAATCGATTATTTACCTTTGACAGGGTGATTGGTTGCTACTTGTTCTGTGATTTATTTTTATGTGAGGCTTCCTTTACGTGTGGCTGAGGAAACTCATAACAAACAAACAAGTGCAATGTTAAACTCGGTTTAACATAAAACAATCAAGTTTCACAACAAATAAGCGCAATGTTAAAACTCGCTTTAATTCATAAGAAAGGCTTGACTTACCATGTAGGAATTGACTAAAGCTTTCTATCCCATTCGAAATACGACCAAAGCAACAAATTTTATCATTTGAAATCTGCATCCCCAAATATATTTCGAAGAATTAGAAACAATTTTAAGATAGTTATTTAATCATAAACTAAAATCAGGGAGAAACTAAATCGAAACCATAAATCAAAACCCCTAAAAACTAAATCGAATCCCTAAATCGAAACCCCTAAAAACTAAAACAAATCCCTAAATCGAAACCCTAAATCCAAAACCTAAACATATTAAGAAGCCCTAATTCGAAATTAAAATCAGAGAGAACATATACATAGAGATAGACAACAATCGAATCAAAAATCAGAAACAAAACTTTTGAATCACATAAACAATCGCCTTAAACCGAAAAAGATAATACATCAAAAAAAGAAAATGAAACGAAGGAAACGAGGGAAGAACACAAACCTCTTCCTATTGCAACCGATTGACGGCAGATTAGCCTTTGCTTCACCCAATTTTCAGAGAAATCCCCCTTCTGAATCAAATCGCCTTCGAGAGAGAGAGCGTAAAGAAAGACAGACGGAGAGGAAAAATGTCGCGACCCAATAATTTTTTTTGGTTCACCCTCACCCTAATTCCACGAAGCAATAAGACCGAGCCACGTGTGTTGAAGGACGGATGAAAAAACGTCGCGTGTGTAGATACGTTTTTCTGATATTAATTTCATTTCCATTTAAATTTAAATGTTTTATTATGTGGGACGGTGTGTGGGTATGCTGATGCACATGCTCTGACCAAACACACGGCCAAACAGACCGGAAAATTCTCGACGAAATCGTCGAAGATAGGAACACAAAAGTTGATTCGGATCCACCGGTGACGAGACATATATTCTCTCTCCGAACTTGGTTGTGTTTGGCTAACCGCTAACACCACTTGAATCCAAATCAGGTCCGTTAGACGCTGGATATGATCAGACCAAGCGACTTGTGCAATCACCATCACAACCGTCATTACGAGAAAGAGAAACGAAATTGCAAGTAGACATTGTCCTTGAACACATAAAGTGATCTTCAATTCAATCTTTGTAACCATCTTTAGAAAAAACGGTTTATATATACGACACCCGAATTTGGTAGAAAAAATGTTCTTTGCGGGAGTGGGAACCATCACGAACAAAGATCCAAATAACCATTTCAGATGTGGAGGAATCGTCGATCGTTGTAACCAAAGAGATGCCATTATAAACTAACTAAATCTATATAAAAGTGAAAAGACTACAGATGGAGAACCGACAGACGCCGGAAGAACCGACGTCCGCCGTAATCAATGGTTTGTTCTTTCTTATTAAACACTTCAGTCACATTTAACGGTTCCATCTTCAATCACTTTAGTTCTACTAGTCGAAAATAAAAAGGTAAATATCAAAAGTGCATAAACCAATAAATAATTGATTAATTATAAGGCTGACAAGAGCATAAACGCCAAAATAAGAGCACAAAATAATATTTGCTTTCACCCAACTCCAATGGATCATCCCTAGCTATCTTCTTGCCCTTTTCCTTTTTTTTTAGCCCTACGTGGAGCATGGAATGGCTTGGGTAGCTCTAAATCGTTAACATGAAGATCCTCAACGTGGTTCACAAACGTGCGAACGCTCCAAGGATTCTTAAACCCTTCACCAAAACCTTGGATTTCAACATGTTGGAGAATGTTTCTCTCGTGATTGAAGTAGAAAACATAAAACGGTTGGCCAGATGTATACTTGCGCATGGAAAAAACTATCTCACCAGAAGCGGTCACTCCAGCAATGGAAACGTGACGACGGAAGAGAAGAAGATGTTATCAGTACTCCAAGTGTAGTTGTATTTGGACCAATCATGTTTCGCTACATCCTCCAGAACCCACACATGCAACTCATTATTGGCATCAGCGACGAGATCATCATCCAAATACTTGTCGATCTCGAACTTATAATTAACAACCTTATAAATGTCGAAATCATCCTCCCAGTAAATCATAGCTAACTTGCCCTTAAAGTTGATCAATCGACAAAACCTTTCAACGTGAATGAAGCTGAACTTTTCAGACCTCAAATCAAAGCAAACAATCACATAATCATCATGAACATCATCCGTGAGATCCCAAGGATCCTTGGTGTTACCTAAGTAGTAAACAACACCGTTGATGCAAACCCCATCGCTTCTAATCTCGTGTGTTAAGGAACATTCGATCTTTCTCCACCTCATGTCTGCAGCTGCTCCAAATGTAAGAAGCGCATGATCACCAGGACCAGTTGCGTAAGCCATGTACAATACCTTGTACTGCTTCTCAATCGGATCAAAACCAAAAAAGCTATAGGCTTTTCTGTAAGTATACCGTTTAGGTAAGACCGCGTACCATCCAGTGTTTGGGTTACAGATCAAAGGTTCACCTTGGTATCGACAACCATGGAAAGCCAGAGTTGTAGACACATGAGAAGTGCATGATGTTACTGTAATGATGGATCTGTATATCCTTTGGAGAGAACTTCTTCACGTGAAACTCGGCGGCTGATACAAGAGCCGAGGAGGATGATTTCTCATAAGGATCCTCAAGCTGAGGCGACGAGAAGAAGCACCACTCGCCACGGCCTTTGAGGTTTCCGTCGTCTGCGATGGCGAATAAGAGCCGCGGCTTAGACAAGGAGTTGGTCAGAAACAAAGACTTGAAATACGGAGTAGCAAACATTGATGCCCATTGCTTCGACACGCAACGAAACCTCGCGACTGCATCTCCGGGCAATCTCGTGATTATCGCCAGGATGAGTTCAATCGACATGGGAGGTAATGATTTCATCATCTTCGTAACAGAGATGACAAGGAGAAGAAGAAGAACTCTCGGTGGGGTGTGACAATCACTACAACGTGTCAGCAATTTCTTAGGGTTACAATACAACCATTCAAGTTTCTCCGAGACACACCCACCCTCCTTTACACACAAGCTTCGTTTATATACCTAACCGCGCGAATTACAAGTGAATAAGTCGGTTAGGGTTCACCGTTTCACTAAACCGTAAACCATGTAAGCTAGAATTAAACCAATTGACTTTACCCATCTCTTGATTAAACCAGCTTCCAATTGACATTACCAGTCCGGTTTAAGCATCCATATTAGATACAACGAAGAAAGAGATATGTTTAAGACCAATCTCTGTTATAAAATGGGCATGTCAATTTGTTGTGCTCTTTTTATCTATGAAATTGTGCTCTTTCTTGTTTTATAATTGTTTCAATAAATCAAGTTTTATACTTGGCTGGCTTCGATTCCAATTGAGCATAAATTGGACAATAACTGGTTTCTTTACTCTGGAATTATCACACCATCGCATAGTGAACAAGTTGGGATACATTATGGACCTGGTCTCTGTTTTTCTTTTTGCTATGGTTGGGATACATTATAATTCAAAATTGACAAATTTCATTATCAAATTCAGTCATGTACAAACCAGCAACTACAATTCGTTAAGATATTGAACAAGTTCTTCATAGTAATCAGATAATCCACATGAGAAGCCGCTTCCATACCAAGAGAAGCAAGTAAAGGAACACCTGCATAAGTAGACAATAAAACAAAAGATGATAACGAATAACATAGAATGATTTAGAAAACCAAAACAAAACCGAAGATTGATAGAAAAAAAAAAAAGATGTAAACAGGTATAAAAGTAACCGATAGCTTATGGTTATTTAGAAGCTAACAGTGTCGCAAAGCCTGAAATTCATTTTCTGCCTAAGAAAAACGAAATGTCCAAACACATTTTTAATCAACTTTGGACATCAGATACCATAGGCAAATCTCATCACACAAAACAACACAAAAGGATTAGAACAGCAATCTCAGTCGAAAGATGGTGATTTAGTGATTTTGATAATCATTGAATAATCATTCAATTTGGACAAAATTTCATCATTGATTGCATATAACAAAAGGATCTCAAAACGAAAACACAAGAAAGAAGAAGAGGTCAGATGGTAGTGCATGTCATATTATCAACACTGTATTTCTGATTTGCAGACGTATGGTAATTATATCCTCATTCCTCTCTTCATAAAAATCGAAACTTTGGTTATCAAATTCACAAAATTGAAAACATACAAACAATGAATTTGGATCAGAAGATATGGCAAATCATTCACTCCGCCGAAGCAGATCAGACTGGGTGTCACAAAACATATATGCCATCTCATCACTTCCATTACAAAAGATTAAGATAAAACAAAAGTGTATTTGAGAGAATCAGACCAATAAAAAAGTCAATCACCATGTTACATTCCATCGCAATGGATGCAAATTAAGACTGGGGCGACAATTCCTTATCATCACTTTCCTCAAATCTGAGCTAAACGAAGAAACACTATAGACACAAACAACACCTAATTCACCAAACTAACACAACAACATAGAGTAACCAGGGTTTAGGGTTTATCAAGAAGAAGAAGAAATACAATAAGATTGACACAAGAGCCCCTAAACACGAACAAAGACATGATTCCAAGTTGAGTTGAGGAGGACCCGGTCGAGTCTCTCTCTCTTTTTAAGCTATGAGGGAGAGGGTGTCAGCGACTGCGTTATATAGAGACAGCAGTTTGATTTCAAGAGGTAGCTAATAGGGTTTTCGGTTTATTTCGGTTTACCTTAATTAAAGCAGGTATTCCAAAATTTCTCAAGGTTTAATTTTAGCTTCTCTTGAGTCTCTGAGAGTGTGAACGGGTTTAACTTTTTTGGCTTTACTCATTTACAAAAGAATGTAACAAGGTCATAAGACTCATAACCACTGAAACTTCCTGCAGACATCAAAGGGCCTACAAAGTTCTACATCTTTCATTCACTAGCACATGTCTTTGTGTTTTGATTGAATTTGCAATACTATTATTGCATACGACTCATACGTACCCACATCCACATGGTCATGTCTTTTCCGGAGAGGTTTCTAATCCATCATTTTTGTGAGGAGACAAGATTGGTTACTAACTTTTTGGGACCCCTTATGATCACATCACATACAACAAAGACAGACGCATGTTATTCTGTCTGGTATGGTTGCTCTTAATTTTATCTAAACTCTAATAGTATATATAATCAAACAAGCCTATTGGATTCTTCATCAACCAAAACTTGCATTCAAAGAGTTCTAAACACACAGCTTACAAGTCTCTTTTACTTTCCAATCTGAAAACAAAAAAAAAAATCTTCCCTGAAAATAATGATGAACGCAAAGAAGCTCTTGAAGATGGCAAAGAAATGGCAACAGAGAGCAGCTTTAAGCAGGAAAAGAATCTCATTTCAGAGATCAACTTCTTCTACTACTATCAGATCAACCGCTGCAGAGAAAGGCTGTTTTGTGGTTTACACATCCGATAAAATCCGCTTTGCGTTTCCAATAAGTTACCTGAGCAACTCTGTTTTCCAAGAGCTCTTGAAGATCTCTGAAGAAGAGTTTGGTCTCTCCACCGATGGACCAATCACATTGCCATTCGATTCGGGTTTCTTGGAGTATCTCATCAAATTGATCCAACGAAGAATGGATGGAGATACAGAAAAGGCTCTGCTTATGTCAATCTCTAGTGCTACATGTTCTTTACCATGCTCTTTTCAACAACAAGAACAATTGCTTGTATTTTAGAGAATTAGTTAGTGTATAGCAGTTTCTATGTTTGTAAAAATTAACCACTGTATCAGATTATTTTAGAAACACAAACCATTTAATCTATTTCTGCCTCTCTTTTAAACTGTCTCATCAAAATCAACTTTTACTGTAAACAAAGATAAAATGAGATAACGTTGACATCACTTGTTGTGACAGTTTACCCAAAACTGTTTTGCTCTAAAACTTGAAGTCATAAACTAGAAGTACTACAAGACATGAGAAGTATGTATAAGGTCTAAGCTTAACCTAAGGAAATGTGAAATTGCAGTAGGAATAGTTGATTCACTATCTATTTTTTCTTGGCAAGAAAATCAAAGGATCTACATGCTCGTCATCTTTGAGTCACCAGCACATGGCTCTCTTTTGTATCTCTCTATCTGATCATTAATTTTAATCAGATTTGTTGTCCTCTTGATAAGTACAAGAAATCTAAAAAAATTGTGACTCACATTTTGATTTAGCTGATGGAACAAACCTGGGACCCTTATCTTAACAAATAAAGCTATATAGAGTTTGGTATTTTTTGGCTTCTCTTGTTAATATAACGTCTCAGTACCTAAACCTTATCATATTAATGTCCATATAGGATTCATACCCACATGATCATGTCTTCATACCATAAAGTTGTATAGTCCACAAGTTGATTTCGAGACATAATTGATTACCAACCTGGGAGACCCTTATTGATCACATAGAGTACACACATAAGCATGTGGTGTGTCTGGTTAGGTTGCTCAGGAGCTTGCTACAAAGCCTATCTATAAATTTATCCTTCTATATAGAAAGAAACATAAGCAACTCTGTTTTTCAAGAGCTCTTGAAGATCTCTGAAGAAATACGGAGTTGGTCAGAAACATTGACTAGAAACATAAGCACGTGTTGTGTCTGGTTAGGTGCTTAATAGTTTGTCACAAGTTCTGTCTAAATCTGTTAATATCTCTCCTTCTATATATATAATACAACAAAGCTTATAGCATTCTTCATCAATCACAACTTGCACTAATACAAAGATTTCAAGTGATAATCTTTTTATTGTTTTCCCAGAGAATAATGATGAACACCAAAAAGCTAATCAAGATGGCCAAGAAATGGCAACGGAGAGCAGCTCTCCACAGGAAAAGAATCTCATTTCAGAAGTCCAGTGCTACCAGTAGCTCAACCGCTGTAGAGAAAGGATGTTTTGTTGTTTACACGGCGGATAACAAACGCTTTGCTTTTCCGATAAGCTACCTGAGCAACTCTGTTTTTCAAGAGCTCTTGAAGATCTGTGAAGAAGAGTTTGGCCTCCAAACCGGTGGACCAATCACCTTGCCGTTCGATTCAGTTTTCTTAGAGTATCTCATCAAACTGATACAAGGAAGAATCGATGGAGATACTGAAAAGGCTCTGTTAACGTCAATCTCTAGTGCTACATGTTCCTCACAACGCTCTTTGCAACTACAAGAACGGAGTCAGCAATTGTTTGTATTTTAGAGTATTTTGATACCATTACAAAAAAGCTATTTGTGAATATGGCTGCAGTTAGATTACACTGAAATACAAAACATACACAATTTACTCTCTTAATATTGTTTTTGCATAACTCTTAACACAAACCTATTGGATTCTTCATCAAACCATAACTTTGCATTTGAAGAGTTTCTAAAATACAACTTACAAATCACTTTCGCTTTCGCCCACAAAACAGGGATGAATGAACGAATTACAAATATGCTAATCAATGATGGCAACAACGTAGAGCAGCTCTCAACAGAGAAAGAATCTCATCTCAGACATCAGAGTCTTCTACTAGTAGCTCAACCTCTACAAAGAATCTCATTTCAGAAATCACTTTCGCTTTCCGATCTACTTTACATCAACCAGAGCGATCCAAAAACGATAAAACGTTTCGAAATCCCAACGACAGACAACAGAGTGAAAGCCTAGCAAAGCAACCAACTATGATCCGAACAAGCGATTCTGAGACAAAGAAATCTAACCACCAACCCATAACAGAGGGGAACAAGAACATCAACCAAGGTTGAAACAGAGTTCCAAAATCCTCGCCATGACCAAGACAACCCAACGCTTCAAGAATCCAATTCGAAACAGAATCGACAAGATCTCACCTAAAGACTAAACGAAACTGCCGATCCTAGCCAGCTCCGCTTCCACCCTTCAACTGAAACCCTAATCACCACACCAGTATCTCTGCCTTCTTCACCTTCCTTCAACCGAGCTCACGAAGCACATCAGAAATAGAAAAGGCATCACTAAGTGTTGGAGTAAAGCTGGCCGAAACCGCAAAAAAACAAAAGCCGAACCATCGTCGTATAGAAAACCGACGCATGTCGGAGCCAAAAGACTGAAAAGCTAGCCGACCAACACCACTGACAAAGCTGGCCGTTGCCTGAGCCAAGATGGATTATCGGAGAAGAGAGAGGAAGTATTAAAAAAATTTGTTAAATTAAAAATTTCATTAAGAAAAGGCTCAACAAAAATAAATAGAAGAGTAGCTTAAAAATTGTAGCCTACAACATAAATATACTATGGGCCGGGCCTGCAGAGAGATAACTTGGGTCTTTTTTGTGTACAAACAACTTGGTCCCAAAGTCTCCAAAGTCTCCGTAATTGCTTATATATATAATCATCTCTTAGCTTAGGGTTTGTTTTCAGAAAGTTTCCATCTTTCGTATCAATCTTTTTTTTGTTTTCGGTAAAATTTCGTTCGAGTCATCATCATCTACAGACTATGGAGATTGCTACAACATGCCCTTTGCATTTATTTCCAAAACAACAGAGAGTCAAAAGCAGAGGTGTGAGGTTCAATTTACTCGATCTCTCGTCGCTACCTGCTATAAACCCTAAGCCACACGACGACACACGGGTTCTGGGTAGAGCCGGAAGACATGGCACTGAAACTTGCGACGACGCTCCGAAGAAACGCCAACATCGTTCTGAAGAAGAAACTCCATCGTCGGTCAAGAGACTGAAGAAGACCGTCGTCGAAGTAGACTCAACTACTAAGGTAACTCACTCACTCGTCTTGTCGTCAAACCCTAGTTTCAACAATTGTTTTATTTTCTATTCTCTAATTTTAGGATAAAAGTGTTTACTTTTTTTTCTTATGTGAATTAGATTGATTTTTATTTGTTAATTTGCTTAAGTTTTTTACTTTTTCTGAAATCTTCTTCAGGCAAAATCTATTAGGAAGTTGACACCGAGTCTTCACAAAACAGAGTCCGAGTCAAAGCAAGAGACGCTCCCAAAAGTCACTAAACCGGTCCATGCGAGAGGAATTACAACAAAAGTTGCTAAACCGGTGGATGCGAGAGCAATTACAACAAAGGTTGCTAAACCGGTGGATGCGAGAGCAATTACAACAAAGGTTGCTCAACCGGAGAACTCAATTACGGCGAAGCCTGATAATGGGAGGATTGATTTGCAAAACTTGATCGCAAAGGCACAACATAAAATTCATGAGAAGAGGCACATCGACCATCGAAGAGAACACATTACAAGGCAGAGGATAGCTGCTCGCTTAGCTCTAGATCAAGTAAGTAAACCAGATCTCAATTTTTTTATATTTCTTGTGCACCAAGTTGATTTGTTTTCAGGTTCTAATATTATGTTGCTTCTGTGTGTCTTTGTCAGATGGTAGCAACCGTTTTCTTTGACCATCATCTGAACTACTGTAAAGAACTGGAGCAGCTTGGCTACACATTCATGCGAGATGAACTTGACTGCTTGAACATGTTCAGTTTGTGGTCAAGAAGCGACTACAATGGCAAAACCAACTCTGTCTTGGAAAATAACAAAACGTCATGGAGTGATGATGAAGAATAAGATTCAAGGAGAAAGAAGCAGCAGAGGCAAAAGCTTTGAGCGCTCTCCCTGCAAGTTTCTCTGATAACAAAGAATGGTGTTTCCGCTGAGAGCATTAATCAAAGCCGTGAAAGCAACTGTCAAAGCTTAACAAGTATGTGAATCTGGTGATTATTAAAGACAGAGACAACATACCAAAGAAGAAGAAGTATAATTGTGTCCGAGTACAGTGTTTTGTTTAATTTGTGTGATTGTTCTAAGCTGCAATCTATATATAAGGCGTAATTTTGAACATGTGAAGTCTATCTTTTCGCATAGATATGACAAAGTTTTGTGAAGATCTCTGTCTATAGTATTTGCAAAAATGTCTTGCATTCTTCTTTTCAATTCATCAATAGAAAAGATTCTCGTACAGGTTTGTGTGATCTGTTTTGTTTTAGATGGAAGTTATAAATAAAATTACATAAAGATTCTGATACAAACAGGAGCAACTCCAGATACTCCAATAACAACCTGTTGAGACTTTGATATTACAGTAGCACTAAATATTCAGATTCTCCAGTTACATATTCCAAAGATCATATACTACTGCTCGCAGCTTAATTTGCTATAGAGATAAAGAACGCTTTGCTTTTCCGAGAGCAACTCTGGTTTTTCAAGAACTCTTAAACACCTGTAAGGAAGAGTTGGTGGACCAATCACCTTGCCTCTAAATTTGGTTTTGCTATTTTATCAAATTGGTTGAGAATATTGAATGGAGACATAGAAAAGGCTCTTACAAATGCCAATATCTAGTGCTTGGATGAGCTTTACAATGGTTCTCTGCAACCACAAGAATAACAAACACTACTAATATAGTTCAAAAGATTAAGTAACAAAATTTATGACAGTCTCTACAACATCTATCAAGACACTTTTTCTTATGGAAAAAGGTCAAGAACCGTAGAAATCTACAGGAATAATCTTGAAACTTCCAATCTATAAATCTTTTCAGACACTACCTTTACCACTGAAATTTCTGCAAGTACTGTATAACTTCTCTAGACGTGTATTGGTTTCAGACGTTTTAGTTTACCTAATTAAACACTAAACACTAGTCCCCTGAATGGAGCCTAGGAATCTATTGAAATTGTAGGTTTAGGGGGTTTTTATTTCTTTGAGAACATCAAAAGGCCTACAAGTTCTATATCTCTCATTCACTTATTGTACAAATCATTGTTTCTAAATGTTTCTGTATAAGACTCGTACCCACATCCACATGGTCATGTCTTTTCAACAGAAATTCTAATCCATGAGCTGGTTAGTAGAGTATTGGTTACCAACTTTGGGACCCCTTATGATCACATAAAAAAAAGACAGAAGCATGTGTTCTGTTTGGTTTGGTTTTTCTAATTTGTCTAAACTCCTTAAGTTTCTCCTTATATATAATCAAACAAGCCTATTGGATTCTTCATCAACCAAAACTTGCATTCAAAGAGTTCTAAAACACAGCTTACAAGTCTCTTTTACTTTCCAATCTGACAAAAAAAAACTCTTCCCTGAAAATAATGATGAACGCAAAGAAGCTCTTGAAGATGGCAAAGAAATGGCAACAGAGAGCAGCTTTAAGCAGGAAAAGAATCTCATTTCAGAGATCAATTTCTACTAATAGCAGGTCAACCGCTGCAGGGAAGGGCTGTTTTGTGGTTTACACATCCGATAAAATACGCTTTGCGTTTCCAATAAGTTACCTGAGAAACTCTGTTTTCCAAGAGCTCTTGAAGATATCTGAAGAAGAGTTTGGTCTCTCCACTGATGGACCAATCACATTGCCATTCGATTCGGGTTTCTTGGAGTATCTTATCAAATTGATCCAACGAAGAATGGATGGAGATACAGAAAAGGCTCTGCTTGTGTCAATCTCTAGTGCTAGATGTTCTTTACCATGCTCTTTTCAACAACAAGAACAATTGCTTGTATTTTAGAGAATTAGTTAGTGTGTAGCAGTTTTTATGTTCGTAAAGATTAATCCACTGTATCAGATTAGACAGATTATTTTAGAGATACAAACCATTTCTTTATCTCTCTCATTTACACTGTCTCATCAAAATCAACGTTTACTGTAAACAAAGAAAAAAATGAGATAACTTTGACATCACTTGTTGTGACAGTTTACTCAACCTTTTTTTCTCTAAAGTTTAAAGTCATAAACATGATGCAATGAGTAGAAGTAATACAAGACATGAGAAGTATGTATGGTCTAAGGAATGTGAAATTGTAGAAGGAATAGTTCTCTTCTTTTTTTCCTAGTAAGAAAATCAAAGGACCTACATGCTCGTCATCTTTGCTACACGGGCACATGTCTTTCTTTGTATCTCTCTATCTGATCATTATCTTTAATCAGATTTGTTTTCTTGGTGATGAGTACAACAAATCTAAAAAAAATTGTGACTCACATTTGATTTAGCTGATGGACCACTAACCAACCTGGGACCCTTATCCTAGCAAATAAAGGTGTACATAGTTTGGTATTTTTGGCTTCTCTTGTATATATAACGTCTCAGTACCTAAATCCCATCACATTAATGTCCATATAGGATTCATACCCACATGATCATGTCTTCTCATCATAAATTGTATAGTCCACAAGTTGATTACCAACTTGGGAGACCCTTATTGATCACATAGAGTAGAGACATTAGCATGTGCCGTGTCTGGTTAGGTTGCTCAGGAGCTTGTTACAAAGCCTATCTATAAAGTTTCTCCCCTTCTATATAATGAAACAAGCTTATGGTATTCTTCATCAACCAGAACTTTCATTCAAAGAGCTCTACAAACAGAACTAACAAATCTTTTTCTCCTTCATTCTCGCTGCATCTCACTTTCCGATCTAAATCTTTGTGTAAAATGATGATGAACACAAAGAAACTAATCAAGATGGCCAAGAAATGGCAACAAAGAGCAGCCTTAAGCAGGAAAAGAATCTCATTTCAGAAGTCAAATGCTACTCCAAGAAGCTCAACCGCTGTAGAGAAGGGCTGTTTCGTGGTTTACACGGCAGATAACATCCGGTTTGCTTTTCCAATAAGTTACCTGAGCAACTCTATTGTCCAAGAGCTCTTGAAAATATCTGAAGAAGAGTTCGGTCTCCCAACGGAAGGACCAATCACATTGCCATTTGATTCGTCTTTCTTAGAGTACATAATCAAAATGATCCAACGAAGAATAGATGAAGATACAGAAAAAGCTCTGTTGTTATCAATCTCTACTGCTAGATGCTATTTGCAACAACAAAGTAGTATTACTGAACAATTGCTTGTATTTTAGAGTTTAGAAAAAACTTATGTGTTTTGTATAGTTAACAGTGGATTTGATACAGATCATTTTAGAAATACAAATTATTCTTCTAATCTTATTTTGTTTCTCTTTTAACTTGTCCATAAAAAAAATCAAAATCAACTTCTTTTCTAAAAGGAAAAAAAAAAAAAAAAAACATATAACTTCAAAAGGCACTTGTTGTGACAGTTTCATATAAACCTCTGAAATCTTGAAGCCAAAAGTTTCATTCACTATGAGTAAATCGAATATCGCACATCCAAAAGGACTGCACAAGAACAAGAGAGGTTCTTATTATATGAACGAGGGAGTGTTTTTGAGTAGTTCGAAAAACTTGAGTGTTTATATGGTGAAATACACATACTTGAGGGTTTTATTTGGTGAAATACCCATACTTGAGGGATCTCTCTTTTTCCCGGGTTTATTTACACATTTTCCCGCTAAACTGCTAATGCTTAGTAGTTACTAGTACTAATCTCATCAGTTTCAGTGTACTGTATAGAGAAAAAAAATAACTTAAGGGTTCTAAAATTTTCATTTTTGCCCTGACTCTGACTGACACCGTTGCAAAGTTTTACTTTTTCTTATTTCTAAGGTATGTTAACGGCTTATGTCTGGTCTTTTCCCCGGCCCTTTCTCCTGGTTTTGCTAAGAATGTATCTTTAGTCTCTAGTGTTCTGTTGGGTGTGTTTTTAGATCTCATAAGTGTTTGATTTCTGCGTTTCTCCATTGGTTTTGTGTTTCCTAGGTAGACCAATCGTTCTAATAAGCGTTTGATTAATTGCATTTCCCATCTAAAGATGTTTTGAAGACTGTTCAATTTCTTGATGTAATCGTGCATTGTTCACTGTTCTTGTCTTTGAAACGGTAAGCACTATGTAGTATATAGAGTTTTTATTTTCTTTTTTAGGATTAGGAACCTTTTGGTTAATTACAATGTAAGTAATTGGTTCCTTGACTTGTCTTTTTGTGTTTTGGAGACTTATCTGATTGGGGTTTTTGAATTTTCTTAAGGGGTTTATCACTACAAATGGACTGCAACAAAGAAGAGGCTAGAAGAGTGAAGAAAGATCCAAACAAGGTTCGTGCAGCCAAAAAGAGGAGGAGATTGAATATTGATGTTGCTGGATCTAAAACAAAATATAATAAACGGAGGCAAAAGCAGCAGGGCATCACTCAGTTTGGGACTGCAACAACGGAAGAAGAAAGTTCTAAAGAGCTTAAAGCAGCAGAAACTGGAGCAACTGATTTGAGTCAAGAGGTTCAAGGTAAAGAAGATCAGATAGAGTCAGTGAAAAACAAACTTATCCAGCTTAGGAGAGAAATGGAAGAGGAGACTGGTAGAAAGAAGAAAGATTTGCTTCTGATTCTTTCCGAAATTGAAGAATCTGGCAAGCAGCTTGCGGCTGTTGATCAAGAAGTTGTGGTGAAAGAAAAGAGAGTCCAAGAATTGAACAATCTGATCAACATCTCTGGTGAACAGCTTGACTTGAAATCCAAAGAATTAGGACGAGTCCAAAAGCTGACTGAGGCACAAAGGAAAGTACTTTGTGATATGAAAAAGAAGCAGCAAGCTGATGCATGTATCAGTGACACCAGCAAAGAAAATTCAGGAGAAAGCCAACTTCAAGAAATCATAGCTCATCTTACTCCCCGAGAGGTCTCCTTTTGTCTTAGAAGTTCACCTGATCCAGCAGAATATGTTCTGGAACAAATGGAGGATGGTCTTTCTGACGAAGTGTTTTTAGGGGACTTGTTCGTGGAGATTTTGGTTCTTTTTCTTGGTGAGCTCGCCAAAATTCAGCAACTGGTCAAGTCTCAACTGCAGCTCAGGGCCAGAAAAATGGCAAATTCATGGAAAAGGAAGATGACAAAAATAGCCTTTCTTATGTTTATGGTGGCTTATGGATTAAAGAATTTGATCAATGAAGATGACACTGCTCTACTTTCTTCGTTTATTGCTCAATACAAACAGGCTCCAAGACTCTTTCACTCTATTGGTCTCAAGCTTGAGCTGATCCAAGGTTAAGTTTTGTATTCATCATCACATCTACTCAACTACACTTTATTTAATTGTTTGGATACTAAGCGTTTGATTCATTCTTCTTCAGAATTTGTTGAAGAGCTCATCACGAAAAGCCAATATTTTCCTGCAGCCCGGCTTATATGTTTGTTTAAGCTTAATAATAAAGAGTTGTCATTCTCACCCTCAGAGCTCTTAACTGAAGAGATCATCAGTTTAAGGCGGTCTTTCCTGAAAAATAGATCAAACTGGATCCTCCAAGGTTTAACACTTTTGTTCACTAGCCTGATCTTGTGTAATTGGTTATTTACTGATCTTCGAAATAACGAATCTATATGTTTGGTTCTTTTTTTTTAGGGACTACGCAAAGATGCTGGAAGATTGAATACTATCCTTAAACTTGTGAGAGATCATAATCTTGAAATCAATCTCCCTGGGGACCTCATCGTAAATCTCATGATCCAAAGAAAAAAGTCAAGAGAGCAACCGACCCCTCTAGTTCGTTTCCCTGGGGTGGCCGAGGATTGCTACTCATCAACAAATCCACAAGCACAACATGAATCTTCAGGTTCCTAAACCTGAGGTTATACCCTACTTGAACTAGATCCTCATCTTGCTAAATGTCTAAATGCCAGTAGGAACCAAAGTAAGCGTGTATACAGCTAGTGCTCCTGGTTATTATGGTACGTCTTAGGCTACGTTTCACCTGATCAAATTCAAGTTATGGGGTTCTACCAAAGTCCAAAGATAAACTCCGTGTATGTATGTACTTGCTCTCTCTTTTGATTGCACATGTTAAGTTTTGTCTCTACAAAATTTATGATGACATCTTTTTCTTGCAAAGTTTAAAATCATATCTGTTGTTCATACATTGCCCCCAAAAAATTATTGAGCTTTTGAATTAATTCCTATTGATGAAAAAGGTTATGATACTGGAATTATAGAGGAAAACTAAGAGGAACTATGAAACTTTTTCACTCTTTTAAAGATCTTTGTAACAACTGGAAATATCTACAGGTTTAAGGTTTTAACTCCCCTGAGAAACATCCAAGGGCCTACAAAGTTCTACATCTTTCATTCACAAGCACATGTATTTGTGTTTAAATTGAATTGTAATACATTTATTGTATAAGACTCGTACCCACATCCACATGGTCATGTCTTTTCAGGAGAAGATTATAATCCACAATTTGATGAGGAGACAAGATTGGTTACTAACTTTGGACCCCTTATGATCATATACAACAACGACAGACACATGTATTCTGTTCGGTATGGTTGCTCTGATTTATCTAAACTCCTAAAGTTTCTCCTTTATATATAGCCTAAAAGAAGCCTACAGGATTCTTCATCAGCCAAAACTTGCATTCAAAGAGTTATACAACACGGTTAACAAGTCTCTCCTACTTTCCAATCTAAAAAAAAAACTCTTCCTTGAAAATAATGATGAACACAAAGAAGCTCATGAAGATGGCAAAGAAATGGCAACAGAGAGCAGCCTTAAGCAGGAAAAGAATCTCATTTCAGAGATCAACTTCTTCTAATACTAGCAGATCAACCTCTGCAGAGAAAGGCTGTTTTGTGGTTTACACATCCGATAATATCCGCTTTGCGTTTCCAATAAGTTACCTGAGCAACTCTGTTTTCCAAGAGCTCTTGAAGATATCTGAAGAAGAGTTTGGCCTCTCGACCAGTGGACCAATCACATTGCCATTCGATTCGGTTTTCTTGGAGTATCTCATCAATTTGATTCAAAGGCGAATAGACGGAGACACAGAAAAGGCTTTGTTAATGTCAATCTCTAGTGCTAGATGTTCTTTGCAACAACAAGAACAGAGTAGTCAACAGTTGCTTGTATTTTAGAGAATTAGAGTGTAGCAATTTCTTGTCTGTAAAGATTCTACTGTATTAGATTAGACAGATTATTTCAGAAATACAAACTATTACTTATGTTTCTCTTTTAGACTATCTCATCAAAATCAATCTTCATTGTAAACAACTAAAAATGAGATTTCATTTAACACACCTCTTGTTGACTTGTTGTCACAGTTCACTCAAACTGTTATCCTCTGAAACTCTTGTCAAAACAAATGGTGCAGTGACTACAACTTGCATTCATGTCAATTCATCAATTGTCCTTATGAATCTCTTAGAAGTTATACAAGACTGGATAAGTACTGGTAGTACCAACAAAAGATGTTTCTATGATCTAAGCTTAATCTATCTCAAAGGAAATGTGAAAATTTGGCAGGAATAGTTGATTCACTGTCTTTTTTTTCTGGCCGTATAATCAATGGACCTACATGCTCTTCATCTTTGCTAGCACATGTCTTTCTTTGTATCTTTCTATTGGAATCATTAGTTCTAACCACATTTGGTGTCCTTGATTTCACCAAAAGATTTGTTGTCCCCTGGATAATAAGTACTTGATCTATTTTTTTGTGACTCACATTTGATTTAGCTGATGGATCCACTAACCAACGAGGGACCCTTAAGCTACGAAACAAAGCTGTACAGAAGGATGAATTGGCATTTTTGGCTTCTCTAGTGTGTGTGTAACCTATAAGATTCATACCCACATGGTCATGTCTTCTCACAATAAGTTGTTTAGTCCACACTCCACAAGTTGAGTTGCAGATATAATTGATTACCAACTTGGGGACCCTTATGATCACATAGATTAGAAACATAAGCATGTGTTATGTCTGTTTAGGTTGCTCAAGAGCTTGTCACAAAGCCTTTCTAATCCTAATACTCTTCCCCTTCTATATAATGATGAAAGAAGCCTATGGTATACTTCATCAATCATCATAACTTTCATTCAGAGAATTCTACAAATAAAACTTACAAAACTTTTCTCTTTTTTTATCCATATCACTTTGGATCTAAATCTTTTCCCTGAAAATGATGATAAACGCTAAGAAGCTCTTGAAGATGGCCAAGAAATGGCAACAAAGAGCAGCCTTAAGCAGAAAAAGAATCTCATTTCAGAGGTCAAGGGCTTCTAACAACTCAACTGCTGCAGAAAAGGGATGTTTCGTGGTTTACACGGCGGATAAAATCCGGTTTGCATTTCCAATAAGTTACCTGAGCAACCCTGTTGTCCAAGAGCTCTTGAGAATATCTGAAGAAGAGTTTGGTCTGCCGACGGAAGGACCAATCACATTGCCATTTGATTCGGTTTTCTTGGAGTATCTCATCAAACTGATCCAAAGACGAATGGATGGAGATACAGAGAAGGCTCTGTTAATGTCAATCTCTAATGCTAGATGCTCTTTGCAACCACAAGAACAACAGAGTAGTATTACTCAACAACTGCTTGTATTTTAGAGTTTAGTAAATTCATATGTTTAAGCATAGTTTATAGTAGATTAGATTAGATCATTTCAGAAATACAAACTATTGTTTTGTTTTATCATTTAGTTTGTCTCTTGTCCAATCATAATACAAAATCAACTTCCATTTAAATGGAGACTTCATCGAACTTCAATATTCACTTGTTCTGACATATAAATCTCTGAAATCTTCAAGCCATTGAACTTGATGAAACGTTTTCACTCATTTACAGAGAGATCTATTAACAACCATTGACGTTTCTGCAAGTTGGTTAATAGATAGGATTGGTTACCAACTTTGGGACCCCTTATGATCACATACAACAAAGACAGAGAAGCATGTGTTCATCCTGATTTGTTTGCTCTAATACATCAAAACTCAATAGGTTCTCTTAGTATATATAATGCCACAAGCCTATTGGAATCTTCATCAACCATAACTTGCATTCAACTAGTTTCTACAACACAAAGTCTCTTTTGATTTCCAATCTAAATAGTCTTATCACAAGAAAAAGATGATGAACACAAAGAAGCTAATCAAGATGGCCAGGAAGCCATGATCCGACTTGATTTATTATAATAGTACTTAAAAGAAAAGAGCATAAACGCCCAGATAAAGAGCAAAATGACATGCTCACTGCTTTCACCAAACTCCAATGAATCATCCCTATCTCCTTCCCCTTGTCCCTTCTCTGTCTGAATCTGAATCTGGTTCCATATAGTCTGTATCCCCAAGTGGAGCATGGAATGGCTTGAGTAGCTCTGAATCGTTAACATGAAGATCCTCAACATGGTTCACAAAGGTGCGAACGCTACAAGGATTCTTAAACCCTTCACCAAAACCTTGGATTTCAACACGCTGGAGAATGTTCCTCTCAGGATTGAAGTAGAAAACATAAAAGGGTTGGCCAGATGTATACTTGCGCATGGAAAACACGATTTCACCCGAAGCAGTCACTCCAGGGATGTAAACGTGACGACGGAAGAAAACCTTATCGGTACTCCAAGTGTAGGTATGTTTGGACCAATCCTGCTTCGCTACATCCTCTAACACCCACACATGCAACTCATTATTGGCATCAGCAACGAGATTCTTCTCCAAATACTTGTCGATATCACCCTCATAAGTAGCAGCCTCATAAATGTCAAAATCATCCTCCCAGTAGACCATAGCTAACTTGCCCTTATAGTTGATCAATCGACAAAACCTTTCAACGAAAATAAAGCTGAACTTTTCAGACCTCACATGGAAGCAAACAATCACATAATCAGACAATGTAGCACCATTTACGTTATCCCAACCCTTGGTGTCACCTAAGTAGTACACAACACCGTTGATACAAACCCCATCACTCCTAATCTCATGTCGCAAGGGACATTTAATCTTTCTCCAGCTCATATCAGAAGCAGCTCCAAACGTAAGAACATAATGATGACCAGGACCAGAAGCATAGGCCATGAACAATACCTTGTACTGCTTCCCAATCGGATCAAATCCGAAAAAGGTAAAAGCTTTTCTGTAAGTATAGCGTTTAGGTAAGACCGCGTACCGTCCAGTGTTGGGGTTACAGATGACAGGTCTACCCTGGTATCGACAACCATGCAAATAGACCAAGCCAGAGTTGTAGCCGCATGAAAAGTACTTGATGTTACTGTAATGATCGAGCTGTATATCCTCTGGAGAGAACTTCTTCACATGAAACTCGGCGGCTGATACAAGAGTCGAGGAGGATGATGATTTCTCATACGGATCCTCAAGCTGAGGCGACGAGAAGAAGCACCACTCGCCACAGCTTTTGGGGTTACCGTCGTCTGCGATGGCGAATAAGAGCCGCGGCTTAGACGAGGACTTGGTCAAAAACAAGGACTTGAAGTACGGAGTAGCGAGCATTGATGCCCATTCCTTCGACACGCAACGAAACCTCGCGACTGCATCTCCTGGCAATCTCGAAATGATCTCCAGGATGAGCTCAATCGACATGGGAGGTGATGATTTCATCATCTTCGCTTTGCTAAAAAAACCCAGAAATGAGAAAGAGAAGAGAACTCGGTAGCGTGAGAATCACAACGTCTCTCTCAGCAATTTCTTAGGGTTACAGCCGCTCAAGTCTCTCCAAGACAGACACACACCCTTTCTTTACTCACGAGCTTCGTTTATATACCGAACCGAATTACAAGTAAATAGGTCGGTTAGGTTCCACTAAACCGTAAACCATGTAAACAACAATTAAACCAATATAGACTTCACCCATCATCTCTTGATCAAAGCAGCTTCTTTCCCAATTGAGCATTATTAATTGGTCTAGAACTGGTTTCATTATTTTGAAAAATAAAGATAAGTACCAACTGGTTGAGATACGCTGTGGGCATGGTCTATTGTTTTATAGGTTATGATCGTCTATTGTTAGAGGACTTGCTTACTAACGTTTGTAACATCGGAAATGACATTATGAAGTGCCAAACCATCTCTATGAAGACAAATGCTCGGTCGACATAACCTTACAGATGAAGCTCTTAGTTAGAAGAGCTCGAGATCATGTGTATATTTGCTTAATTTGAAAAATTGACATATTTCTCTGAAATTAGAGAGATAAAAGACTGAAATTTACATTCAAAACTTGTAACATCTTTTACAGAAAAGCAACTACAGAAAAAGAAGTGCTTTCAGAGATTGAACAAGTTCTACATAGTAATCAGATCATCCACTTGAGAAGCAAGTTCCACACCAAGAGAAGCAAGCGAAGGAACACCTGCATAAGTAAACAATAAAACAAAAGATGATAACTAATAACATAAGAATGAATTAGAAAACCATAACACAACCGAAGATTGATAATAGATGTAATCAGGTATAAAAGTAACAGGCAGCTTATGGTTAATAAAGCTAACAGTGTCGCAAAGCCTGATTTCACTTTCTGCCTAAGAAAAACGAAATGTCCAAATACATTTTTTCAACTTTGGACATCAGATACCATAGGCAAATCTCATCACACAAATAACACAAGACACAAAGACAACAATTCAATAATAGAGAAAACAGCAATCTCAGTCGAAAGATGGTGATCTAGTGATTATGATAATCATTGAATAATCATTCAATGGACATAGTTTCATCACTGATTGCATGCATATAATCAAAGGACTAAAAAACAAAAACAAACAAAGAACACAAGAAAGAGAAGAGGTCAGATGGTAGTGCATGTCATATTATCAACACTGTATTTCTGATTTGCAGACGTATGGAAATTGTATCCTCATTCCTCTCTTCATAAAAATCGAAACTTTGGATCAAATTCACAAAATTGAAAACACACAAAAACAAAGAATTTGGATCAGAAAATAATGGCAAATCATTCACTCCGCCGAAGCAGATCAGACTGGGTGTCACAAAACATTAATGCCATCTCATCATATCCATCAAAAAAAAGCTTTAAAACACGATTAAAAAGTTTGAGAATCAGACAAAAATAGTCAATCACCATGTTACATTCCATCGTAATGGATGCAGATTAAGACTGGGGCGACAATTTCATATCATCACTTTCCCTCAAAGAGTGCGTAAAAAAAAACACACGAAGATAAAACTAATCTGAGCAGACTAAGTAACATATAGACATACAAACAACACCTAATTCACTAACCATCACAGCAACTAGATCATCCTAGGAAGAAAAAACAAAACTTTCAAAGGCCGCCGATGATTTTTTGGTTGAAGAAACAAGAGCTAGGGTTTTTGCTTTATATAGAAGCAGAAGTCTACTTAGGTTTTTAGGGTTTCTCTCTTCAACCACCGCTTGAAATTATGGGTATCCTCGGCCCATCTTTAACTTCCTTTTACGATACAATAGGCCCAATATAAGGCCCATAATTCGATCGTCTCCCTCACTCTGTTCCAAACGGCAAACACACTCCCCAGAGAGAAACAACAACACGTTAAAGATTCGAAGTGATCGATCGTTTATATAGAAGCTTCCAGAACAATTCGACCAGCTTCTCGTCTTCTTTATCCCCTTAACAACACTAGTTTCTTCCTGCGCACCATCGTCTCAAAACCAGAGCTTCAATCTCCGGAAACCACCGCTGCTGTATCTCAGCCTAAGCCGACCCGGATTCTTCCTCCTAGGAATCCTGTGGGTGGGGCACGTGTACATTTCTCAAATCCTGATGAGGCGATCGAGGTGTTCGTTGATGGCTTCCCGGTTAAAGTTCCTAAAGGTTTCACGGTTCTTCAGGCGTGTGAGGTCGCCGGAGTTGATATAATGATAACCCGAGGTTTTGTTACCATTCGCGATTGTCTATTGCTGGAAACTGTCGGATGTGTCTTGTTGAGGTTGAGAAGTCTCCTAAACCTGTGGCGTCATGTGCCATGCCTGCACTTCCCGGTTAGTTCAATAAAGTTTTCATTTTTATGTAATTTGGATTCGAAATGCTGATCATTGATTGTTATAACAACGTGGGAATTAATGCGTTAGATTTGAAGATTCAATGGTTACAAGTAATTGCAGATTAAGCTCCATTTCTATTTGGCTTTATTTAGTCTTGTGATAAGCCTCATAGTTTCTCTTCTGCGTTTAGTATATTTGGTCTTTGAAGAATAGAAACTGGAAGAATATATATGGTCTAATATTAGACTTGTCAGGGTCTTTTTAACAGGGATGAAGATTAAGACTGACACACCAATAGCAAAGAAGGCGAGGGAGGGAGGGAGTGATGGTAATTTTTGTTGATGAATCATCCTTTGGATTGCCCAATATGTGACCAGGGAGGAGAATGTGATCTTCAGGATCAGTCTATGGCTTTTGGATCTGACAGAGGTCGTTTCACTGAGATGAAAAGATCTGTCGTTGATAAAAATCTCGGTGAACAGCTGTTGTGGGTGATATCATTCATCAGGTGAAGCCAAATGAGATTGTTGGAATTGCAGGTTAACTATCTGATGCAGAATCCATGATGGTATTGAAGGACTTTGTGAACAGAATGGGATCAGATAACGTCTGGTGTGAAGGAACAGCTGTTGGCGTTGATTGATGCTGATCTTAGATACAGATATCTTATGAACACTAGCATTGATGGACTTGAGAATGCAGATCTCTTTCTTCTTATTGGTACCCAGGTCATTTTCTTACTCCTATCGCTTTCTAGGGTTACTAGTTCTGCATTAGACAGGCTTAATATGCTTTGGAACAGTGACTATGAGTCTAAAACCAGATCGTTGTGTTTGAGATTTAACACTCTTGGTATGAGTCAATGCTACATATTTTTGGCTTTTAGCGGTGACATTTACCTGATTATTTTCTAAAATTTCCAGCCTAGGGTTGAAGCTGCCATGGTGAATGCTAGAATCCGCAAAACAGTCCGTGCATCGAATGCTAAGGTTGCATACATTGGCCCAGCTTCAGATTTCAACTATGGTTGCAAACACCTGGGGACTGGTCCCGATACTCTCAAGGAAATTGCTGAGGGAAGTCACCAGTTCTGCTCAGCTCTCAAGAATGCCAAAACCCCTGCAATCATTGTTGGTGCCGGACTCTTCAACAGAACCCCGATAAAGATGCAATTATCTCGGTTGTTGAATCAATTGCACTAGCCAACAATGTCATCCGACCAGACTGGAATGGTCTCAACTTTCTCCTTCTCTACGCTGCACATCGATCTTGGTCTTATTCAACAATCTCCTAAAAGGCCTCGAGTCTGCTAAATTCGTCTACTTGATGGGATCAGACGATGTAGATGTTGACAAGATCCCAAAAGACGCATTTGTAGTCTACCAAGGACACCATGGAGACAAAGCGGTTTACCGTGCAAACGTGATTCTCCCTGCAACGGCCTTCACCGAGAAAGAAGGAACTTATGAGAACACAGAAGGGTATACCCAACATACTGTTCCCGCTGTTCCAACCGTTGGTGATGCAAGAGATGACTGGAAGATTGTAAGAGCTTTATCCGAGGTATCGGGTGTTAAGCTTCCATACAACTCAATCGAAGGTGTCAGAGAAAGAATCAAGACGGTCGCACCAAACCTGGTCCAAACAGACGAGCGAGAGCCAGCTGCTTTTGGGCCTTCCTTGAAACCCGAGTCCAAGGAGACAATAGACACAACACCTTTCAAACCAGTAGTAGAGAATTTTTACATGACAAACTCAATCACGAGAGCCTCAAAGATCATGGCTCAGTGCAGTGCTTTGCTCCTCAAGAAGTGAGCGCTGTTTCATAATTTTGTCTTCGTTGTTCTCTCTCCCCCAAAATAAAGGTATGGATTCAAAGCTTGCTCGTCTCTTTTACTGAGCCCATAGTTACAGCTAAGCTGTGTATCACAGGATGTTGCTTGTGGCATTGTGTGTTGTTCTTACTAGGAAGCTTTTCTATACGTATTTGAATTGTTCATGTGTACACACAATTGATTCTCTAGATACCTGTAATATAATAAGTTTGCAAAAGAACAAAAGAGTGATATGGATTTTGATTTATTGCTTCTACTTTGTCGTCATTTGTTTTTGTTTTGGGGTCCAACAACAACAATACTGAAACGTGAAACCAACCTACGATATAAAGTAATTATTAAGTACATATGTATGAATGATTGCGTTGTAGTATATATTAGTTTGCGTAATCATTTAGAACCCTAAGAAAAAGGAAACATGGGGATAACAAGAAGGAATTTGTATACTATGACGCAAAGCAAACGAAGGTCTTCTAACTTTACACTCGGAAGTCCTTCAGACAGCGACTCTGTTTTTTACCGAACCCCTCTCTCTCTCTCTCTCTCTCTCTTTTTTTTTTGTTTGGGCTAATCAAAGACATCAAACCAAAATATTGTCGTTCTATTTGTTAATTTTATTGACAATTGAGCTAATTTTCTAGTAGTACAACATATTTCAATAGATATTGGTTCAACTAACTCTTTTAACCGAAGAAAACACAAGAAAAAAGTACAATTTAACTTTGCTAAAAACCGAATCGAACCCAACTATATTTAGTACACAATCTACAAAGTGACGTCCGTACGCAACTGTCACCTATGGTTATGGGTTTTTTTAAGTCAATGCCCTTAATAATCTTTTCAAGAAATCAATAAATATCTAAATTCCAAAAATGTAATTATATTTCCGGAGAAAAAGTACAAATGATTCCAAGTTTTATATGCCTTTTATTTACGTCACACATAAAATTTACTTGTATTTTTTATCAATTTTTTTTTTTTTTTTGGTTTCAACCACATAAAAAGAGCAATACTAATGACCATGTCAAATTTGGACTATCATAATATTATGAACTGAGCTCGACATAATTTATAACAGGATTGAATCAGTCACTGCAGTTTACAATAATAACAAATCTTACCACTTAACGTATAAGCAGAATATTCATTTTTATATCATTTCTTCTATAGTGGATTATATTTCGAACACTATTTGGATTATTCAAAAGTTACTTACTGGTTTATCTTATAAAAGATTCATGGTAGTAGCATTATGGCATATGCTTCAAGATTATCCTGACGTGTCTTCGCAATATCCTCTTTTTTCTTTAACATCACCCAAGCCGTAAAGCAAGAAGACTAGAAAAATTGTGGATCAGATTAATTAAAAAAAAAAGAAAAAACGAAGTCTATGATGTTAATCCAAGTGAGCCTATGATGTTAACCTCTTCATTTTTCTTTTTGGATTCTGTACTATACTACTATATATTATAGCTCTAACGTGAAGAAATAAAACTAGCAATAAAGAATATATATATATATATATATATATATAAATAATTCAAGGGGTCCAGTTATATGATGCAGTTTGGTCTATCTAAACTTCTTAGCAAATTACCTATTGTTTAATTTCTGTAATAAACTATAGTCATCATGCTGACTCGGTCGGTTCTATTCATTGAATTTCACTAATCCTCTATTATTATTCTTTTATAATGGGATATACATCTATGTTTTAAATTCCTCTCAACATGTTTTAAATTCATTAAACGATGATTCAAATCCGTGAATATTTTTAAGCAATTCATCTTGCATAAGTAGTTCTAATCATCACGTATAATAGTTCAACGTCCATAGAAAATTATAATCGTTTTCGATTTATAGGTCCGGAGGTATATATTGGATATAATTGGGGGGGGGGGGGGAATACACAAGGCTGCATTATTTTCTTCATTCTGTGGACGATGACTTGACATCTCAATGGTTATGGGACTATATAAATAGAAAACATTATCTATATTTATCCAAGGCACTTAAAAAAAAAAAAAAAAAAAAAAAAATCTTTTTCGACTTTTCCGACCTCCCCGCGTATAATTTTGTCACGTATGTTACGTTCGATACTATAGAGAATAAAAAGATTTGAATCATTGATCTGAGATAAGGGGAAAATAATAAACTAATACTACTATATAATAGTATGTTTGAAATAAATTTTCATCTAACCAACTAACGTATCATAAAAAGATGTAGCATTCTTTGGTCAAATATAAGTCTATTTGATGATTGGGTATGGCGTAAGATCAATGCCAAATTGATTCTATCGACTAGTACTTGTTGTTTTATCGTATGTATTTATATATGTAAGATGTTACACTAAACTACATATAAACTTTCATAGAGGGGTTGTGAGTCGTTGACTATGTGCCTCACCATCCGTTATTCGACAACATGTAGAAGTATTCGTAAGTTACTTTGGATAATACTCAGTCAAATTAAACAAAACATATTGGCTCCGTCGTTTCTATCCAACTTGATAAAAAAAAATAATGTTTTAGATAATGTAAGAAGAAGCTACGAAGAATTTATGGGTACTACGATGATTTGAAACTTTCTAAAGGCCATCAATTATATATATTATTTTCCAAAATTAATAAGTTGTTAACGATTAAGATATACATAAACTTTTGTTTGTTCAAAACAAAAGGCAAACGGATTTCATTTAACTTTTAATTCACATTTTTTTCTAATCTTATGGATAAACTCTTGTAGAAAAATTTCATGTAAAACTGAAAAAAAATATATGGAAATGCGAACATAGATTACAATTCAAAACGAATCTAAAATATTTAGTTGGTATATCCATCCATTAGATTAGTAGTAAATGTGAAGGATTAGGAAAATAAAAATAAAAGGCATATTAACACAGATACGTTGACAAAATAAAATACTCAATCTGAACATATTTATGGATAGAGTTACTGTAAAGATCATGTAACAGAGATAAACACGGAAGTGTCAAAATCAATACATATACTCTACTACTTGTAAAAAAATTAAAATTAAAATGTTTTAACAAATCGGACTCAAAAAATGTATTTAAATACAGTTAAGAAAAAAAACCTCCTTTAGACACATCAATCATTCTCAATCCTTTTCTCTCTCTCTCATTTTTTTTTTATTTTTATATTTATTAGTATTTCTTCCTCTCTCACATTATTATTGTTTCTTCTTCTTCTCTCTCTCTCTCTTTTCTATTAAACCCCAAAAATCAAAATTTTTAAAGAGACAAGTCCAAATTTTCTTCCTTCTTCTCTCTAATTTTATTTTTGTTGTTTCTGTGCTTTGAGGGGGGTTTTTTAATTTTTGTTTGGTTGGTAGAGAGATTCTTCTCTTTTTTTCTCTTGTTCGTACTTCGTTTGTATCGGTGATCATCATCGTCGTCGGTGTTTGGTAACTGCACATTTTTCAGGTATTAACTCTCTCTCTCTTTCTCACTTTTTCCCATTTTTGATTTCTGGGTTTTTGATGTTTTTTTTCTTCGCCTATTGATTCCTTCTTTTTTCTTTTTTTTCTTACATGCTGAAAAAATCCTCACTTTTTCTGGGTTTTTGTCTATTTAAGTCCAAACCCCTTCTTCTTAAATCCTCAATTTTCTTGTATATGTCGGCGATTTTGATCATTACTGTGACTTAAAAAAAGCTTTTAGCTTTTGATGATCGGGGATTACAACAGAGCTAATTCGATTAGTTTCATGTTTTTTTTTTACCAAGCAGCAGTTCTGTGTTTTTGATTCTGATTTCCATAAAATTTGCGATTTTTAGTTATTGGGGTTTCAAGCTCCATTAATTGACTACTGTTGTGTTTAGTCAAATTACTCAACTTGCTTCAGCAGCTTAGAAGAAAAAAAAAAAAAAAAAAGGTTTACTTTTTGATCGGAGCTTTTTGAGTTTGGTTTCTACATAATCTCTTTTGTTGGTTTAAGGTTTTGAGTTCTTCCTTGGATCAATCTTTCTTGCTTGCATGTTAATTTTTCTACACATGACTTGAAATTTCTTATGTGTTGTTCACTCTTGTGTCTTGTTGATTAACTTAGTATATACATCTGATCTGTGAAGTTTTTTTTTGTTTTCATGTATTTGGTTCCAGTTTGAATATGATATTATGAATGTGAGCTGATGGGTTTTTTTTTTTTTTTTTTTTTAATTTGCGAAGCAGATCAAAGAAAGAAGTTGCTGAATGGATATACCACACGAAGCTGAGGCTGGAGCTTGGGGGATTCTCCCTGGCTTTGGTCGTCACCATCATCCTTCCAGCGATGCTACTTTGTTCTCCAGTTCTTTACCTGTTCTTCCCCATGGGAAACGTACTAACCAAATTCCCTTAATCCTTATATATGCATATCATCCTCTCTTTAGCTTACAAAGTTTGCTTTTTTTGCAGTGCAAATGAGTGACAACAGAGATGGTTTCTCACGGATAGATGATACGGCTGTTTCTCGTGCAAACAAGTTTCACGAAAGTGTTGATGACATTGAATCTCATTCCATTGGAAACCTGCTTCCTGATGAAGAAGATCTATTGGCAGGGATGATGGATGAACTTGAACTGGGCGAGCTACCAGATGCTGATGATTTCGATCTTTTTGGTAGCGGAGGAGGAATGGAACTTGACACTGATTTTCGGGACAACATGAGCATGAGTGGTCCTCCAAGATTGTCCCTTTCAAGTCTTGGTGGAAACGCAATTCCGCCATTCAATATTCAAAATGGTGCTGGCACAGTTGCTGGTGAGCATCCTTACGGTGAACACCCCTCGAGAACATTGTTTGTCCGGAATATTAACAGTAATGTAGAGGACTCTGAACTCAGAACTCTCTTTGAGGTATCTTCAACAAATATTGACCTTACACTGTTGGATCTGTTTTAACAAACTTACAGACACTGATGGGTTATATGTTCTTTTTTTTTTTGTGATGTGGCAGCAATACGGTGACATTAGAACGCTCTATACAACTTGTAAGCATAGGGGATTTGTCATGATTTCTTATTATGACATTCGTTCTGCTCGAATGGCTATGCGGTCTTTACAGAATAAGCCTTTAAGACGGAGAAAACTGGATATTCACTTCTCAATTCCCAAGGTTTGCTAGTGGTTCTTTTTTAACACTGTCAACGATTCTTGTTGTAGCTCTAATTTGCTTCTATTGTACCTGTTTCCTGTGTTTTTGTAGGATAATCCATCTGAGAAAGATATGAATCAGGGGACATTAGTGGTTTTTAACCTGGATCCTTCAATTTCTAATGATGACTTGCATGGAATTTTTGGTGCACATGGCGAGATCAAAGAGGTAATGTACATCTTTCTGTTTATTTTCTTATGACAAACATAGCGTATTTACTGTGGAGCTGGTTTGAAAGAAAGAAAAACATCGATTTGAAGTACTGTTTTTTCCTCCTGAAAACCAGATAAGGGAAACACCACATAAGAGACATCACAAATTTGTCGAGTTTTATGATGTTCGAGGAGCTGAAGCAGCATTGAAGGCGTTAAACAGGTGTGAGATTGCAGGAAAACGTATAAAGGTTGAACCTAGTCGCCCTGGAGGAGCTCGTCGAAGGTTTGTATCTTTCTTGGATCTGCCATATACAATAATTATGCCATTATATTTCTTACGTCTGACCATTAATTATTTGATCTACTAGCCTGATGTTGCAACTTAACCAAGAACTTGAAAACGATGATTTGCATTACCTACCTATGATTGGTTCACCCATGGCAAACTCTCCTCCAAGTGAGTATATTTCTGTATGCTTCTCTTTAAACATAATTGTAATGTTGAAATCCTGAAAGGCTAAAACTGTTTGATATGGTGGCAGGTAACTGGCTGCTGAATAGTCCTGTGGAGGGTAGTCCGCTTCAAAGTGTACTTAGCAGGTCACCCGTTTTCGGGTTAAGTCCTACAAGGAACAGCCACTTGTCTGGTTTGGCGTCTGCTCTAAATTCACAAGGACCAAGCTCGAAGCTTGCACCCATTGGCAGGGCTCAAATTGGTAGCAACGTCTTCCAACAGTCATCACCTTTGTTCCAAGAACCAAAGCTGGATAACAAGTACACGGGAAATCTCTCTCCTTCTGGTCCTTTGATCTCAAATGGAGGTGGAATTGAGACGTTATCAGGTTCAGAGTTTCTCTGGGGAAGTCCTAACACACGCTCTGAACCTTCAAGTTCCTCGGTTTGGTCAACATCATCCAATGGGAATCCACTCTTCTCAGCTCGGGTAGACCGATCTGTTCCATTTCCGCATCAGCATCAAAATCAAAGTCGTAGCCATCATCACTTCCATGTTGGGTCTGCACCATCTGGTGTTCCTCTAGAAAAGCATTTTGGATTCGTCCCAGAGTCTTCAAAGGACACGTTGTTCATGAACAGTGTTGGTCTTCAAGGAATGAGCGGAATGGGTCTCAACGGTGGAAGTTTCCCGTCAAAAATGACAAATAGTGGGATCATTAACCCTGGAAGCATGGCTGAAAACGGGTTTTCAAGTTACAGAATGATGTCTTCACCGAGATTCACCCCCATGTTCTTAAGCAGCGGTCTAAACCCAGGACGGGTCACCTCTGGCTTTGACGGTTTGTATGAAAATGGAAGGCCTCGTAGAGTCGAGAACAATCCGATCCAGGTTGAAAGCAGGAAACAGTTTCAACTTGATTTGGACAAAATTCTTAAAGGAGAGGATTCTCGGACCACCTTGATGATTAAAAACATTCCAAATAAGTAAGCTTTTCTTTTCTTTATTGTTACTTATACGGTACAGCCTAATTCCTGATTGAGTCTCTTTCATGATGTTATCAACAGATACACCTCAAAGATGTTGTTAGCTGCGATTGATGAAAAGAACCAAGGAACTTACAACTTTCTCTATTTGCCCATTGATTTTAAGGTAAAGATTCATTAGTAATTCAAAGTTATAAATTCACTAACTGATCCAACGCGCTGTTAATAACTGTTTGGTTTGCAGAACAAATGCAATGTTGGCTATGCATTCATCAATATGCTCTCTCCAGAACTCATCATTCCATTTTATGAGGTATCCTTCTTTCTCCAATTTTCATTTAATAGTTAAGATCACTCGGAATATGAACTAACAGGAACATCCATTTTTGCAGGCTTTTAACGGGAAGAAGTGGGAGAAGTTTAACAGTGAGAAAGTAGCTTCACTAGCATATGCTCGGATACAAGGAAAATCTGCCCTTATAGCCCATTTTCAGAACTCAAGCTTGATGAACGAAGATATGCGTTGTCGTCCTATTATCTTCGACACCCCTAACAATCCCGACTCTGTTGAACAGGTAAAAACATTACTCTTTGGTCTGAAACAACTGCAATCCAGATGATCCCCTAAGGAAGCTAATACTGCTTGCATTGTGGTTAGAGATGATCTTTAGACTTATTATTGGTGTTTTTGTTTGTTGTTTTTATAGGCTGTTGATGAGGAAAGTAAGAATGTGGATCTCCTTGACTCTCAGCTCGATGATGATGGCAGAGAGAGAAGCTGACACAAGAGTTGAAAGAAGACTTTGAGTGTTGTGATATGGCTTCTTTTTTTTCCTAAGTACTAATTTTAACCGTACATATTGGTGAAAAGGCAGAGTTAACTGATGCTGATGCAGCACCCTGCAGAGTGTGTTTTCGATTTGCAGGTTTGAAATGCTGCCTGCAGCTGTGGGAGAGTATTTACTCTGTTATTTTTTTCTTTCTTCATGTTTTTTTTTGGTTCCATGGAGTATATGTAAAAAGGAAAACCATGAATACTCGGTTTTATGTGGGTATTATGTTGTAACTCTTGTTACTTCTATTATAAGCTTTGGCAATTTGTACAGTAAGAAAAAAAAAGAGTACTCTCAAATCCTTTGTATTTTTCTTGTTTTTTTTTTTCTTTCAGTCTTGTGTATTTTTATTGATTAAAAAATTCAAGTGTAATCAATATTATAACAAAAAACAAGGATATATCCACACACAAAAAAAAAAAAAAACGTACATGAAAGGCTGAGATCAAAGAACATGATTGAAAGGCTGAAACTGAAGGAGTTATGTCGGCATCAAAAACTGGCTTATCACTCGAATATTTTTTGGTGGAAAAAAGAAGTTTCAAACCCAAAGTAAATATTCAATTGAGTATGACAGTATTTTTGTATTAATTAATTGTAAACTTTAAATAAGTGTTTATAAAATATACATTTAAAAGACTAAAATAATTAATATTAACTTTGATCGACATGAATTTTTGTCATGGTGCCATGAACTAGATAGATATGTTAAAGCTGACATGGAATCATCTTATTCCTAGGTGCGGTGGATTTGCATTTGAGTTGATATTCCAACGGTGGAGATTCAAAGATTCTTTGTTTGATAGTGAAGGACTCTCGTTTTCCAATCACGTGTACACTTGGCTCCACTTTAAAAGCATTTTGCCACGAAATCAACACGTCCCACGTAACCATCATATTTAACAGAACGATTACTCCGTCATCCTTTCACACACCACACCATCGTACTACTAAACAATACACATGGCGAGTCTCTGTCTCTCATCGTCCCGAGTAGTCTCTCTCCACCACCAGAAACCTTTTCTCTCTTTAAAAGTACTCCGGCCTCGTTCATCAGGTCTCTCCGCCGGTATAGGTCACGCTACTACGGGTTCTGTTTCCTTCAATCCGTTAAGGTATATATAGAGATCTCATCTCACTAGAAGAAACACGCGGTTTCGAAACTCTAAAACGGTATATATTTTTGATTAATTTTTACGAGTCGTTTTTGTGTTAGGTTGTTGGCTGATCGTCATCGAACAAGAACCGCTACGGTGTCCACGAGGGTTGAGAAACGGCAAAAGAGAGGATCGAGCTTGGTGTGTTATGCTTCTCCGGTTTCTGTCTATAATCTACAATGGATCTCAGCTATCTCTTGCATGTATGAGATGACCTACCTCTCTCGTACTGTGATTTTCTTAACACATATATATTAATGCTTGTGAAAAAAATGTGATGATGAGTTTACCTAGAAGAAAATTGCGATGGATGATTTTGTGTAGTTTCCTCTGTTTCATATATGATTAATGTCAGCACTATAACAAAGATTATTCTAATCATGGTGTTAATTTCTTTTATATATATAGTGCGTTGATTCTTGCAAGGGGTACTGGTATCCAAAAGTCCGTTGTTGTTCCACTATTCGCTCTACACGCACCATCGAGCATTGTCGCCTGGATTAAGTAAGCCTTTTTTTTTAATGCTTGTTGCTTTTTGTTATGCAGTTTCTATTTTTGTTTTGTTATTATTCTATACGTCCATTAGAGAAATTGGCGTGCTCTCACGGCCATCTTGATGCTTTCTAATTAAACTTATGCATCTAAAATTGTAGGGGAGAATATGGCGTTTGGGCAGCATTCGTCGCGCTTATTGTTCGACTGTTCTTTACTTTTCCAAGTTAGTATTAATCGTCTTTAAGTAGGTTGGGTTACATGCTATGAAATTATAGTCTTGTAGTATAAAACGCCTTTGTTTATAGGTGAACTTGAGCTGCCGTTCATTGCATTACTCTTAGTGATTGTTGCTCCACATCAAGTTATGAGCATAAGGTTAGAATCATCTCTTAAAGAATGTAACGTTTTGTGATCATCATCAAGGTTTTTATTTAATTTGAGATTTATTAATACTTGGCAGAGGGAGGCAAGAAGGAGCAATCATATCATTAGCAATCTCTTGTTTTCTGGCGTTCCAACATTTCTCAAAAGCAGGCAGCTTGGAGAAAGCATATGAGAAGAGTTCAGTTCTTGCCACTGTAGCCATTATTGGTGTCACTGTTGTATCCCTTCTTTTCTTGTTATAAACTTATTAAATTTGCTCCTCACAAAAGAAGAAACTCATCTGTAAAAAACTCTGTATCAAATGTGCTGTAAATGCTGATACATTATTGATGTGATGCTTGTATTTGGTCTTTACTATTCTGTTTAGATTTGAAAACAGTCCATTCTCCATGTCCATGAATTGGGATATTTTAAAGCTGACGTGAAATCCTACATTGGATTTGATACTAAACAACAACGGTGGAGATTTCAGTATCTGCCGCGAAATCTACACCGTCCACGTAACGATCAAGTATGCCAATTCCAAATAATGATAAATTAATAATGTATACTTTTAACGGAATGATCACTCCGTCATCATCCACCACCGTGTTACTACTACTTACTAAACAATTACAATGGCGAGTCTCTGTCTCTCATCGTCCCGGATCGTCTCTCTCCACCACCACAAACCCTGTCTCTCTCTCAAATTTCGGCCTCGTATTTCAAATCTCTCCGGTCGAAGTCACAGTTCGAGTGCTGTTTCCTTCAATCCGCTAAGGTACGTATATAGATACTCAATTAACACGCGATTTCAAATTCTCAAACACTTGGAATCTGGTTTTTGTTTGATTCGTTTTGGTTGGCAGGTTATCGTCTGATAGTCAGCGATCCGCTTCAGTGTCGGCCAAGGTTGAGAAGCGGCGGAAGAGAGGATCAAGTGTGGTCTGTTATGCTACTCCGATGTTGTCTGTTCATAATCTACAATGGATCTCCACAATTTCTTGCGTGTATGATTGATCTCTCACTCTCACCAACTGTTAAAAAATGCTGATCTGTGAAATTCCATAGAATTTTAGCTCCATTTGGGATGTTGTAGCATTTTCCTAAATTCCAGCTTGTGTATATTTGTTTTGACTGTCTTGGAATCATGCGTGAAAGTGAATTGCGATAGCTGATTGTGTAATTTCCACTGTTTCATAATGTCAGCAGCATAACTTTAATGTTATTATACTTAATGGTGTTTTATTTTGTAGTGCATTAATGCTTACAAGGGGTACTGGTATTCATAAGTCCTTTGTTGTTCCACTATTCGCTCTACAAACACCATTGGGCATTGTCTCCTGGATGAAGTAAGCTTTTTTAATGGCTTGCTTTATAATACCTTTTCATTTCCAATGCTTGTGGATTTTGTTCCTTTCTTTTTCGTTATGCTGGATGAGAGAACTTTGCATGCTCCTTTAGCCATCTTGAAGTCATTAAACTTTAAACTCATGTATCTGATTTGCAGGGGCGAATATGGCATTTGGGCAGCATTCCTGGCGCTTCTTACTCGACTGTTCTTCCCTTTCCCAGGTTTGTATTTGTCTTCTAGTAGGTTAGGACATAGGCTGTTCAATTCCAGTTTTGGATTTTTCTGTTCAACTGCCATTTACTGAAAAAAAGGGAATGAAATTTATACTAAGTAATGCTGACAGAATTCACGCATGTCTTGTGAGATACTCAGATCTTCAACTTGCAGAAGAGTATGCATGCCTTTGTTTGTATATTAGTAACTCTTATAAAATGACTTGTTTATAGGTGAACTTGAGCTGCCATTTATAGCATTACTCTTGGTGATTGTGGCGCCATATCAAGTTATGAGCATAAGGTTAGAGTCTTACGAATGTAATGTCTTTGAGATCAATGAATTCTTTTCTTTAGTTGAACTTATTGAATTCATATACATGCAGAGGGAAACAAGAAGGGGCTATCCTTTCTTTAGCAATCGCTTGTTTTCTGGCTTTCCAGCATTTCTCACGAGCAGGCAGCTTGCAGAAAGCATTTGATCAGAATTCAGTTCTTGCCACTGTAGCAATAATTGGTGTCACAGTTGTATCTATCCTTTTCTTGATATAACTATGCTCCTTGACAAAAGGAATCATCTGTAGAAATCACTGTAACAATGTGTGTGAAGACACAAGAGATAATGTCCTGTTTTATTTGATCCATTCCAGTACTCAATTCAATCGTGCTTGCATTTATCCGCTCGTTATGAGATGCTTGTATTTCGCACTATTCGTTGCTAACAGATTGATATTTTAGTCGCGTATGATTTCATAAGGAACTGGATCAAAAACTTCTACTTATAAGATCATGAGTTGGAAAGTGCATATAAAGGATATTGTCATCCTTGTAGAAACTGTTTGGAAATGCTGCAGGTATCATGGAGCTTGTCTATCATTGTCGGTGTGCCTACCTGTTTTGGAATGCTGCAGGTAAGTAGCTACTTGAAGTAGCTTTCATATTATTTTCTGTTATATCTTTGCATAATTAATCATGTCTGACATTGCTTTTGTATTTTTTAACCGTTCCCTAAGTATTTTATTTTCTAAAACTGTGGAGAGTTACATTATGCTTAATGTGTCTACAAGAATGTATATGTCCTAAGCCCTTTGATTTTGTAATATCTCCTACTAAATAAATATACTTTCAGTGATGAACTATAGCAATACAACAAATGGTGAGAGTAAGGTCTTGGATTCAAATCTTCTTGCTGATTACGGCTGCTTTCTCAAACTCCATATATCGTGATGGTAGATATGGAAAACGCGCCTCATAATTCGCAGAGAATGATTGAGATCCTGAAACCGTTTCTGTTTAAAGATAATTTTCCCTGAGCAGTGGCATTAGTATCCCAATTGCTGTAAATATTGAGAGAAGGCTATGTGACACATGTGTTGCTGAACTTGGAAGCCCTGTTGGCTCTGCCACTCCGAATGGTGGTCCAGAACCAGTTGTGCCTGTAGTTGGAGTTGTTATTGGGGGTGGGTATGTAGATGATGGTGGGGAATTAAAATCTGGTGGACTCATTTGACTTGGTGGGCTTGTGCTGCATTTGGCATAAAAATCGCTGTTATTTTTGTCACTTTTTGGCAGGTTAAGGCGCTAGTTTAGTGGAAAGAGACACATACCTGACTGTTCCTGATGATGATGAGAAGTGACAGCTTCCTTTACCTGGAGCAGTATAAGAGCAGATATAAATACCAAGTCTCAGATTTATCTTTAGCGTAAAAGGTGAAAACTCTAGTCGTTATGGAGCTCTTTGACAGAATCATATGGTGGGATAGTATTACTAGGTTCATGAACTAATTCTAGACACTCAAGTAGCTTACACAACCCATAGGCAGCAAAGACAAAGGAAACATGGGTGCTGTGAAGGTAACTTAACTCTAGTTTCCTGGCTCTTATGATTAAAATCTTTGTAGACTTTTGCATAAAAATATCTAATATGTCTTACTTGGATCTGTGCTGGTAAGTTGTGCTGCCCCTCCAAAATTGCAGCTGTCTGAACCAGGATGCTTCTGGTAATAACTATTGAAAGCAAAGGAAGCATGATCACGAATAGTGTTAGGCTCGTAACAGGCTGCACCTTGTTGGATCTGGCCACAATCAGCTCCTCCATACCCACATGCGTAATCCAAAGCCACCTGTAATGATGTTGGCGAAGCATTTGCTTTCGCTATGCACCACTGGCCACTGCCACCACCACCACTTCCACCTGCACCAGTGTCACCACCACCGCCACCACCAGTTGCACCACCACCTCCTGCACCGGTGTCACCTCCTCCGCCACCAGGTGCACCACCACCATAACCGCCGCCACCTCCTCCACCTGCACCAGTGTCACCACCTCCACCAGGTGCATTACCACCACCGTAACCACCACCAACATCACCACCACCACCTGGAGGTGAGGTGCCATCAAGTGGCGGGTAACCACCGGTTGGTGTGGTACCATCAAGTGGTGGATAACCTCCAGTTGGTGTAGTTGTTGGTGTAGTTGGACCTGGGAATGTTGAGGTAGGCGGTGATGGTTGGGTTATGGTTGGTGTGGTGGTACTACCACCGGGAGCTGTAGGATTAACAACTGGTATATCACCTTGTCCTCCCTGACCCTGAGCTATGACATCTAAAGCTGGAATCAATCAACACAAAAATCAGGTAAGTTCGTTGCATCCTTTCATAACAAAAAATTTCAGACTCGCAGGAAAGCAAACAAATCTTATTCAATATTCTATTGTATTAGATACAGAGAGATTACGTGAAGCGATTAGAAGACATAGAAGCATGATGGAGAAACATCGAGAAGCTATACGGTGAGTCATTTTGTTTCCGTTTTCGGTGTAGTTGAAAAGCTTTTGGTAGAAAAGAGAGATAGTCTTCAGGTAGTTCTTTAGATTTGTAGAGGAAAGAAAGAATGGTTGCGAAGAAGTTCCCTCTCAGGTGATAGATATATGTTATTATAAAGATGAAGAGAAAAGAGAATCATAGAATCAAAGATTTCTTGGGATGGGAGAGAGAAGGGATGCGAAGACATGTAAGAGAGAATATAAGAAAACTTGAGAAAGGAGAAACTAGCCAGGAAGCTAGAAGAATCGGCAAGCAAAGAGAAAACACCGTAAAGAGGAAAAGGTATTTACAGATAAACTTATAGTACATGAAAAAATATATAAGAAACTCCTTCTTTCTTGGTGGGAAACTTCAAATCTCATAATCTCCGACTGATAGTAACTAAGATCTGAGATGGGGAATGTGGTGAAAAAAAGTTTTTTCAAAAATAACCCGAACTAGTCATTTTCTTAACTTAATTTCTCTCTTATTAATTGTATCAGTAGCAAGATTATGACATATGGAGATCATAGCTCTCTCACCAAATATACTTATTAAATCAACACTGATATTTGGAGCATTTGAAGATTGTTTTGTTAAAAAGCTAATAAGCTAGGAGAGGTCCTTTTTTAACTGTTGCATGTCGTACTAAATCGAACAACACAAAGTCCAAAGAATTGTAGGTAACTGAAAACAACGAAAAGGTAAAGTGTTTCCTATGAAAAACATAAGGAATCTGCTTATCAAACCCAGTTGCGATTCTCTCTCTCTCTCTCTTTATTTGTTTCTTCCCTTCTAAATAAGTGTTTCTTTTTCTTTCATTTGTTTCTAACCTTTTCTGTAATACAATCTTTCTGGTAGTTTATACATTTAGAAAGTTCATGTGCTTAACTTTGTCCAAAGTGTATAATCCAAAACTAGTAATCTTTCATATGAAGCGATATAGAATCCAAATCAATCGTCAATTTAACTCCTTTCTTATCATGTGTAGATTGATTGATATCTGTCAGAGCTAAGTATGTATTATAGGAGTTATCCACATTGACGACACAAGAACAAATATAAAAATTTAGGCTTTCCGGGAAGAATGCTAGGAGATTTGTATGCGACTACATACCGATAGTAGCGTTGAAGAGGACTTGCCTCTTGGTGATATCTGCATCCATCAAACTAGGTTTTTAAAATTACGAGTTATTAGTGCAAGAGTCTCGATTAAAAGACTGATCACGAGTTATATACATGTGGGTGGGTTGTTGCATTGCACATGTAAAATCTTACATTGCTCATCATTACATTGTAAAATTCAAAATTAGACAAAAGTACCATGATGTCTCATTAAATTCACTTTGGTTTATAATACGACATGCACAGCGTCAAGTTGAAGAAACGAAGACTTAGGTTCGGTTTGATTATGAGACGGGTGGTTTAAACCGGTCTAGTAATTTAACAATTTTGGAAAGGCAATTAAAGAAAATAAAAAAAAGGAAAAGAAACAATTAGGTGAAAAAAATCTCTCTTTGTCTCTCTCTGGAGAGAGGGTTTCATTCATTCTACAGATATATCATCTCTCTCTTCCCTTCTGCTTCCGTTCTTCGTATTCGTCTTCTTTCGTATTGTCGCGAGACTAAAAGAGAGAAGCCACACACACAAAAGAAAAAAGCTTTGGTTATTTCGTTTCAGATCTAAGAGAGGGAGAGAGAGAGAGAGGCAGCTTTGTTTTTTAAAGGCCGATAAAGATGAGCAGCAAGGTGGGCGGCGGCGGCGGAAGTGCCGGAGGGAGGAAAGCGAATAATGATATCCCGTCCGGGTCTAGAGAAATAGTAAAAAGCTTGAAGGAAATTGTAAACGCTCCCGAGGCTGAGATCTATGCTATGCTTAAAGAGTGCAATATGGAGCCTAACGAAGCCGTTGCTCGCCTCCTCTCTCAAGGTTCCTCCTTTTTTTTTTAATTCCCCCCCTCAATCCTCTGTGTGTGTTTGTTTCGTGAAGAAAAATAGGGTTTTTATGTATCCTGATGAGAATTGACTGATTACTCTGAGGGTTTCTGTTAGGGTTTGATTGGGGTTTTGATTCTGAATCGACCAAAGTTTTGTTTTTTTCTTTGTGCATTTAGTCATTGTCTTAAAGTTGCTTCTCCTTTAATGGTTTTTGTGTTCCCCTTGCAAGTGTCAAACTTTCTAGCTGGTTTTGATTTTCTGATATCATCTCACCTTCTTAGTTCGTTCATGATCTTTATTTTCTCCCTGTCCAAGGCTTGTCTTTGTTGCTGTTGGCGTCTATTACTGATATTGATACTTATTTTTCTTTTCTCTGTATTTCAGATCCATTTCACGAGGTAAAGAGCAAGAAAGAAAAGAAGAAAGAGGTGAGTCAATCCTGTATTCTTTTGGAAAATAAACAAAGGAAGTGCCTTTTGGTGTTCAGTGTTTGCATTTTAAACGCAAACTGTTGGCACAATCTGTGTATTAGTACATACTTAGACTATGTGTGATATCATTTTGTTTCTAGTACACAATTTCGACATTGGAAGATCTACTGAACTTGAGTTATTGTCGCAATGATGTTTTTATACCTGAGTGCCTTTAAACGTGTCCTCATGTCGTACCTGATTCTAGATATTTTGCTGGAATAAAATGAACTCTAGGTTTAGCTAGTTATCATGTACTAGTAACTGACTCTAGATGTTCTGTTGGAATAATATGAATTCTTGTTTTTGCTAGTTATCATTTTGATTAACGCGAATTTTGGTGATTTTAATATTTTTTCCTTTTCAATTCAGACTAGGGATACACCGGATTCCCGGCCTCGTGGTGCTAATAACACGTATAACCGTGGTGCTAGAGGTGGTTCTGATCGTTATAGCGGGCGAGGTGGATCTACCCATTTCAGCTCTACAGGTATAATTTTGATCTCTTGAATACATAAGATTTAACTGTAAGAATCATGCTTATGTGCTTCTGTTGTTCAGATTCTGGAAACTTCCAGGGAAAATCTACAAACAAGAAAGAAAGTGGACCACAAGGTTACACTGCTTCTTGGTCTTCTGCTTCTGGAGTGGTGGACCACCATCAGACACAAAACAGGTTTTCTCTTGAGTGGCTCTCTTTCTTTTTGGAGTTGGTAGTTTGAATGCAGATGAAAAAAATCAGTGGCAGTTTTGTGTGTTTCATATTGAATCATTTAGTTACTCAGTTGACTTTACATGAATTATGGCTTAGGTAGGTAGTAGAATATTACAATTGTGTATACTGGTTCATTGCAAGTCTTTAGTTTATAAAAATCTGAGCCAGTAACTAGAGAATCTTTCACGTACAGTTTCTGTTTTATTCACTAGAAGCAACGAGAAATCTTAATTTCTGGTGTCGTATGATGAGGTCAGATATGGTTATTGGTTTTTCAAGATCTTGCATTACAGTTGATTGCGTGCTCCATATAGACCTTAATTTTTCATTAGACATTTCACTTTTGTAGCTTATTTTTCCTTGAATTATGGTTTGTACATGATTTTATTTGGGTCTCATGTATGCTGTTTATCTTTTGCAGTGATTCCGTCGCTACGGAAAATAAATTGTCATCTGCTACCTCGGGTGATGTAATAACATCATCACAGCCGGCTTCTGGACATCAAACTGCATGGTTTGGCGCTCCAGGCCAGAGGTCTATGGCTGACATTGTGAAGATGGGTATACCACAGAACAAGACAATGAAGCAAAATGTCAATATGCGTTCTGAGATAAGTCATGAGCATGAAGTTAGTGCAAATCAGCAGGTCCCTGTTAGAGATGAATGGCCATCGATTGAGAAGCCACTGGCACCTCGTATATCTTCTGTATCAGTAGCACCAGCAGAATCAGAGGTATGCAATGGTCCAGCTGATTTCCAATCCGATAGAGGAGAGCAACATTTGAAGGACCGGTTAGAAAATATACATTTAGCAGAAAATGAACCTTCTGAAATTCGTGGAGTCGATCATGTGCAAGCTGACTCTGTTCAAGAAGATGACTCTGCAGTTTCATCAGAATTTGATGATAATCCATATCAGACACAGAACCATCCAGTAGAGCACCACAAAGGTAATATTTTTGAATCTTTATATTATGTTTCCCATTGCTTATCTCGGATATACTGGCTGGTGTGTGTTTGTCTGGTTTTTGTTTTTCTATTGAATAGTATATGTTTCTTGCTGTGAATGACAATGTCTTTTCATCAATTAAATCACAATGATTGCTAGTGTGTGCAATTACGATCAATTTTTTTTCTGTTCATGTTGGGGTGGGCTTGTGTTTATTGATCCTGCTGGGGGTGATGAAAGATTCTTTGTTGGTTGGTTTGTCCTGAAACAGTACTTCTTCTGTTCTTCTTTTCTAAATCATTTTTGGTGGTAGAGGTTTTTAACAGAAAGATATGTTAGAGAATCAGAAGCTTATGAGGATCTTTTGGTATTCTTGATGGTTTTTTTATTCACATGTCTCATTATTACTTTTCAGAGGAAGATGATGTTTCGTCTCGTCCAGCCAATTATCAACAACAAACCGTAGATAGTCATGATCTAGAAGCCTCACATGAAGAAGATAGGCCTGCTGTTGTAATTCCAAACCATTTGCTAATCCATACCGAAGAATGCTCGCAATTAAGTTTCGGAAGCTTTGGAGGTTTTGGATCAAGACCTTTGAGCAACAGCGTAGAAGAGACTTCTGATGTAGCTCCACAGATCGAACATTCAGATGCAAGGTAGTCCGTTACTCCTGTTTTATTGTTTTTATGGGTTTTTTTTTATATCCCACTTACCAATATCTTACTTGTTTGCAGAAATACTGAGTACTATGGCGATGAACATCTTGAAGGTACAGCCAATGGAAATATGGTCCACGCACCTGCTACTGAAACTTATGATGAATCTTTAGAGTCGAGGCGAGAGGTTTTGAAGCAAGAAAACTCTGAGGGCGCTCAGGAGCACCAGTACACATTTGCCCAGTCTGAGCCAGGGTATGCGTATGAAAACGCTAAGCAGCAACAGATGAATACTGTATATGATGCCTCACAGACAAATGCACAGAATCAGATGCAGAATCTTGCTTCGTTATCAAATGTGATGGTAAGCCTACATGTGCATTGCTTTTCATCGCATGACTAAATTTCAAAGGTTTTGAAAATCCTAAGTATTTGTGAAAGCTTCTAAAAGAATCTCGTTTTGCTTTTTTTAAATAATGCTTTCAAGCTGTTCATATTTTTGCTGAAAGCGCTCTGAAGTGATGCCCATGTAATCTTGAATGTTAACATTGGTTCTTGTTCGTTTTTGTCTCAGCAGGGGTATACACACTCAGTTCCCAACGCTTTATTTGCACAAACAGCACAAAGTGTGAGGGATCTTGAGTTCCAGTATTCACCTTTCTCAGTTGCACAGTCTCTGCAGTCAAGAAATAGCAACAATGCTTCATCACTTGGTGGCCAAAGCATTTCAATGCCTGAGGTAAATAATCCCTTTCTCTTTCTCTTAGCTTATATTATTCAGAAGTAGTAATGTGTTGTTAGTTGTCACATAGGTACTGTTTTGTTTACGTAGCCAAAGGCAGTAGTTACTTCAGATTCGAAAACTGAATTTCGAGATTCTGGATTTGGCTTTAATTTGCTTGTTGGCACAAAGTTAGATCTTGAAGATCTAGAAGAGGGATTTGTATGGTTTTGATTTATATTCTTTTACATTTCAGGCTCTCCGAGGCAGTGGAATTCCGGCAACGCAGCCAGCCCAGCAAACCTTACCTAGTGCTAATATCGCTACTGGACCAGCTCTTCCTCAACAGCTTCCAATGCATCCCTACTCTCAACCCACATTGCCTCTAACGCACTATGCAAACATGATCAGTTATCCTGTAATGCCTCAGAACTATCCATACATGCCATCCGCTTTCCAGCAAACATTTGGTAACAGCTCATACCACCAGCTAGCTGCCTCATTGCTTCCGCAGTACAAAACGAATGTCTCTCCCGGTAATTTGCCTCAGTCTGCAACGGCGCCTGCCTCCGCTTATGGGTTTGGAAACTCAACCAACGTTGGATCTGCTGCAAGCTTCCCTCTTAACCAACAGTCTGCTCCTACCGGTACAACACTCGGTTATGAAGATGTTCTTAGTTCTCAATACAAAGAGAGTAATCATTTGCTGGCACTTCAGCAGCAGCAGCAGCAGCAACATCAGCAACAACAGCAGGTACCTTCTCGTTTATGTTAAATTCCTTACCATTTTTCTTTTGGTTTCAGACATGAACCATTTGATGACGTTTTTTTCTCTTTTGATTTAAATGTTCAGAACGAGAACTCGGCAATGTGGCATCACGGTCATGGTTCCAGAACCATGTCAGGTGTCCCAGCTAACACATACTACAACCTCCAAGCACAGCAGCAACTACAACTACACCAACAACTACAACAACAACAACAACAACAACAACAGCAGCAGACCCAGCAAGCAGCGGGAGGATATCGCCAAGCTCAGCAACAACAGCATTATGGATCTCATGGATACCCAAATTTCTATCAGTCCCAAACTGAAATGTCACTTGAGCGCCAGCAGCAAAACCCTAGGGATGGTGCTGGGTCTCAGGCTGGTGGTCAACAGTCGAATCAAACCCAGCAGCAGCTCTGGCAAAACTCGTACTAAAAAATAAAGAAAGAGAGTGATTTTTCTCAGCTTCTTTCGGTTATAGAGAGGTTTGTGTGGCGAGTCTGAAGAGGAAAAATATGAGTCTGTTCTGGATGTAATTTATCATCATCGTTTGTCTCCTCTGTTAACTTAGGGAACACACAACTCTGATTTCATCAATGCAACTTAAGAAAGGAAACTTTTTTAACTCTTGCCTCAGTACTTTCCTGTCTAAATGTTTGAATGTTAAAACATCATCCTAGCTTTGGGTCTCAACACGATTTTTTAAGCTTGCTCTTCACTTTTTCGCCATTGGTTAGCTAAAAAACAGGTTAGAATTTGGAAACCCTCCAGCTGTATAAATAAGTCAATGGAGGAATTGTGGACAACAACGTCTGAACTGATCCAATCTAGTAATTTTTCTTGGTATCAAACATGTGAGCGTCGAGTCAAGTCAATATTTTGAATGTAAACGTATATACCTATTAGTATGATATTGAGTTATAAAGTCTTTAAAGATAGTAAAGGGAAAGAACTTAGTAAAACCGCTAAAGATCAGTAAAATCACTATTCTCAACCTCGACAGCCCCCGGCCACAATGACCACGACGACTGTTAAACAACATTCCAATTGGTAGACATCAGAATTGGAATGACCATTGCGGTCTAGAGATTACTTACATATATCACACAATTTAATAGCACTAGAGAAAGTAAAAAACATCTACCAATTCAAACAATCATTATGATTTCTCGTACCTCTCATCCACAAAGCTGGAATGATATTTTGGTATGAATTTATATGATTACGCATTTCCTTAAAGTTTCAATAGACTTAATAACATATAAATACACTTAAAAATTTTCCAAATTCGCAAGTTCGTTTTCGTTAATTTTAATGTACTTTAAACCTTAGTAGTTAGGAGTATTAACATAATGAAAAAGAAATATAAAATTGTATTAAAGTATTTGATGATATGATTATTATCGTAGACTGTCGGGTGTTAATGCGCATACGCACATGATACATAACTCCAAAAAGACAAAAACACAATAAGATCACATCCACTTCAAAAAAAAAAAGAACAAAACATGGTGGACGACTTTATCTTATACCATCAATTTGTAATCATAAACCTCCAAATTATATATCATGAAAATCCTCTAAACAAGATAATTAATGATGATGACATTTTCCATTTTTAGGGATAATATATTGTGTCTCTTCAATAACATTTTTCAAGAATCATCTTATCTTCTTCATATATAGGCTTGAAATCTATAGGAGTTTGAAATGGACATCTTTCTTTTAACCAAATTTTGAAACTTATATCTTTAGAGTTTACAAGTTCTTCCATGGTATAAACTGCTTTAAATTCACATTTTAAAACATTTAAACACAATTAAATTTAATTTATAAAAAATGATAATGTTGAGATCCACTTAGGATTAAAAAAAAAAGAATACGAAGTTAAGGTGTCCCAACTCACCACTTCACTAGAGATTCTCTCTTTCTCAACCTTTTTGTAATGAATATCTTTGAACTCCTTTTTAATTTAATATTCTTCTATCAATTTCACAAGTGGAGAGACCATCCAAATCATAATACTTCAACTCTCACTTTATCTATCTCTCTTCTTTCTTTCTTTTTTTCTTTGTTATGTAATTATTCTTTTTGTTGAATGTTTTTCTCTTTAAAGGGTTCTCCATTAGTCAAATACTTTCAAAGTCTTCTTACTACTTATCATTCTCTTATGAAAATTTTATTCTAATCTTTAAATCTAAGTATACCTCACCATAATTAGATTCATGATCCAAAACTAGATACATTATTTCTTAACAACTAATTTTATTCTTTCATTAATTAAGAAATTATCTAAATTTCCTTTGGTCAAACCGCATTAAAAAAAAATGTTGTTTATTTCTTTTTGACAACCTTCCAACCAAATCTTTTCTTCGATTTGATTTTCTAGACATTTCAAATAGTTTACTACAGAAACGCAAGTTCTTTTATTTAGTAAACGATCACAATGTTGAGGTTTTCATAGCTTATACATCAAATACAATACACATACAAGACAAAGACCCATACACAAATCTTTTTTGTTATCTTTTTCATTACCTCTAAAAATATTACTTGTATTATACCTTTCCCAACCAATAAATGTATATGATATAGACATACAGTGAATGAAACAAACACCACCAACCAGCAACAAAAAAAGAGTACCTCTTTAGAACTTTTTCACTAAACCATATAGATATCACAACACAGGTACGGAGATTGAGATTGATATCGGTACAGAGACATCGGTTGTAAAACTACCGTCTCTATTATTACCATTCGAATTCCCTACAAACCCGTAACCACCAGACCGCATCGCAGCATTTTCCCGCCTCTGGAAAACACGAGCAAGCGATGCTGCCTTCCGTCTAGCACGTTTTGTCCCGGTAAACAAAAGCGTTTGAAGTAACCCCGCAATGGCAGGTGCTCTCAACACTTTCTCCGCTACAGCTGCTCCACCGCTCCTACAGAGTTCGAGCAACGCAGCGACCGCGTTTTCTTTCCCTCTCGGTGTTCCACATCTCATCATTCCCATAAGCCCCGTTACAGCCGAGTCCTCTTTCCCTATAGCTTCAGCGCCAAGAGATTGTCTTACTAACAAAGCCAACGCTCCTGCTGCTTCCTCTGCTACGCCTTCGTTCTTGAGAGCTCCAACGAGACTAGACACACCTCCTCCTTCAATCATCCTACTGCAGTTATCTGGATGTGTCGATAAGTTATACAACGCTGTAACCGCATCTTTCTTCCCTCTCGGTGTCCCGTTCTGAAGCAGCGACGCTAATGCCTCAACGCATTGATCAACGATAGCTATCCGTTTCTTATACTCATGTACAGCAGAGAGACTGAACAATGTAGCTGCTGCGTTTTCTTGCGCTTCCACTGTGAGACCAGAAACTAGTACACTCACTATAGACTCCAAACAATCACCTTCCTCCATGATCCGACTCTTGTTCTTCTCATAAATCGATAGATTCAGCATCGCAGTCACTGAATTCTCCTGCGCAATAGCGTTTTCAGACTTGAGAAGACGGCACAAGTGCGGTATCGCACCCGCTTCCGCAATGAACGCACGGTTCTCTTTTCCCGTTTTAGCTAAAAGACGTATCTCCCTTGCCGCAACAGTCTGAGCTGCTTCAGAACCATCTGCTAAATACTTAATAAGAATCGATACAGTAGCTTTGTTAGCTTCAACCGCAGCTTTAGTAGGAAGAGCAGAAGCAAAACACTCATTAGGAGAATCAGTAAACTCAGACTCATAAGATATACCACTCGCTGTACACCATTGAACAATCAGATTCTTAAGAGCTCGGTTCGGAACAATCCTGGAATCCATAAGCATTTGTCCTGTTTTAGGACAAGTACAATGCCCTTCTTCAATCCACCTAGCTATAGAGCTCCGATCATAAGTCTGCCCTGTAGATATAATCACAGGATCCGTCATCAAATCAAGTGAGATGGGACAAACAAAATCCTTTGGCACAGTTATAAACGTGTCCCCAATCTCCTGAGCAACGAACCCTTTTCGTGGCTTCTTTGGATTCTCAATCCACCACTCCAAACCATCTTCTTCGAATCCAAACAAGAGAAACCTACAGTACCTTGTAATCGCTACAAACCCGTTAATCACTGATCCAGTAGGCTCCAAGTCACCATCGTGATTCACAATCTGTTCTTCCAAAAACTCGATTTCGTTTCTACAACTCTCAGAGTCCTTAATCTTCAGTTTCTCGACAAAGAAGGATCTGAGATCAACAGGACTCGGAATCTCACCGCGCTCGAACGCATCAAGAAAGGAATAGAACGTTTCGCGTAACGACTCGTCGTTGTTATCGATGTACAGTTTCGATTTCCTCGATTGTCTCTGCAACAACTCGATTTGCTCTGTGATGTCTTGGCTTAAACAGAGGTCGTTGACAGGGAAAACATCCAAAAGAGTGGAGATTTCTTGGTTTAAATCATGGAAATACCCAGAAATTGAAGGGTTTTGTAGCAATAGCCATAACTTACTAGATTGAGCGCAGTAATCGATAAGGATCTTGGAGCGGTAGAGAAGGAGATAAAGCTCTTTTAAACAGAGCAACGCCGTTGATTCGGAGAAAACAGAGCTGCTTGTTTTTTTTTTAATTCTTGACCCCCAATTCGATTCTGCGAGGAATTCGAACAAGACGACGAAGATCTCGATCTTGCGAATCAGAGAACGAGCGTTCTTGCGTTGGAACGAGAATCTAACCCCGCTGAAACAAGATACAACCTCTGTGGAAATTGAAGCTAGGGTTTGAACGAGAGCTACGCCGGAAAGGTCAACGGGGGCTAGAAAAGCTTCCAAAGACGGAGATCTCCTCCGTCGGAGAGATGAGAATATCGCCGCCGAGGCCATGGAAAGGGGGGGGGGAGGGGGGTTAATCTCGTGTACCCAGGATCGAAAAAAAAAATCGAAACTTTATATATGTTTTATACGAAGATGAAGAAAACAGAATCTAAAAATGAAAAGATTCTTCGGCGAAGAAAGAGAAAAAAAAAAGTCAAGAGGAGAAGAAGAAAAAGTGAAAAAAGGGTTTCAATGATACTTTCTGGGAAAGAGAGGAAGAAAGAAGAACGCGTAATCGTATATGAATGAATCGAAAGGCTCAGAATTTTCTTATGTCTTCTTCTTCGTTGTCAGATTTTTCTCTCTCTCTCTGGAAAAAGTTATCCTTTTTTTTTTCTTTTTTTTTTTTTGCCCAGTAACAAAGTCAATACTGATATGTAACGGATAGAATCTATCTTTTTATTTATTACCAGATTTGTCTTTTTTTCCCTTAATTTTAATTTTAATTTTTTAATACGGAGTACTTCCCATTTAAAATTAGGATTATTCACTCTAGTCCGGAGACTTGTAATTAATGTTCTTTCTGCAAAAATATTTATGAGTCTCTCTCGTGGTTCGACGTATTTGTTTTTCTATTTTTTATATGTATTCTTCGTTGGATTCGATGTTAATGTGTTGTGTGGTATTAAATCATTACCCCTTGTTTAGGTTCGTTTGACCAATGGGTGATGATTCACTTACTATCTAGATAGGTCGGCATATGTAACGACATGAAATAAAAAAAAAAAAAAAAAAAAAAAACACAGAATTTAATAATAATTCAGAGGCAATTATATACTATAGTGTATAATTCTTCTTATTGAATCGTGTTTAAATTGATACGATAAAAGAAAATTCGTGAGTTTTGAATTATATGGGAAGGAGACCGAAGGAGTAGAAAATGATATTGGTAAGGTGGGAGAGTCAAGGATCTATATTTATAGGTCAATGATATTTAGCATTTTTTTTTTTAGCTTTCGGTATCTGATTTTTGAACAAAACAATTAATTAGGCTGGCCAACAAGAAAAACAGACATGCATAACATTTTAGTCAATTTAATACATTCCAATGTTTATATTAATACAGTATTTTACATTTGGGGATTCAACCCGATATGAAAGAAATAATAACATTGTTAACAAATATATATATATATGGAGTTTGGTATGTATATGTATAATTTATAAAATAGCTAAATTTGGTAATTGTTTTCTCAAATGTTTTTTGTTCAATTTTGTTTTTCCAATGGCTGTGTTTTCCATTATTAATATTTTTGTATGTCAAGTTTTTAGATTTCTCACATAACAAATTTTTGGCTGATAAATTTTCACAAGATTTACAAAAGAAAATAAAAGGAAATAATAATAGATATATAAGCTTATATGCTCTCTTATAGATTAAGTATACCAGCTATAATAACACGTATGTGTAGGTATTACATACTCCATAATACAATAAATAACTATGTGCTCCGTAAGTAAGAGAACCCTATGCTAGTGAAGCATTGACTCTGAAAGATTACAAGTGCAACGTGTCGTCGATGATGCCTTTGAATGCGCGTCGAGAGAGAAAAGTGCAATGTTAAGCTAAAGGAAGTTCACTTTCTTTGTTGCGTTCGTAGCAAACTAGCAATATTAAACCTAACTCCACTTTAGATCTTCCTTAGTTTTAAACGTATTTAGTTTACAAATCACAATATTTTCAGATTATTGCAATATGTAAAAAAAAAAACTTTTTGCTAGAATATATTTTTCCATTTTTTTTTGTTTGCGTTTACAATCTACAAAATCTAAATACCTTAAAAGAAAAATATGTAAAGAAAAACCATTTTTGTTAGAATATATTTTTTGATTTTGTTTGTATGCATTTACGTACGATCTACAAAAATCTATTTAAGAAACTAATTTTTCTTGGTTTTGTATTCAAGTTTATGTTACGGTGTAATTGGTGATTAGTTTTCCGCAATAAAAAAAAAGTAAAATATCAGAACAGTTAATAAGTAACAGCTTTAAAAAATAGCGATAAGAGTTAACCATATATAAAAAAAAAACATTTTTGATAAAATTGTAAGTACCATTTAATTACTCCAAAATTGGTGATAATTAAAATGGTAAACCCACAATATTCTAATAATTTATTGTGTTCATCTTAAAAAGTTCAGAATTTAATATTTTCTAAATATTCTAAAAATAATGTAATTGTAAAAAGAATTGTTTTGGTTTAAGTTTTTTTTTAAAAAATTTTAAAATAGTATTTCACAAAAAAATACGTTCAGTTCCTTTCGAAAAAAAACTGACTCCAACATGACTTATTTATTTTTATTTTTTGTCAAAACTCCAACATGACTTATCGAACTTTAAAATCTCATGTCTGAACAACCTTAATAACATCACAACATAAAATTACAAATGCGGCGACTTTGTCGATTGTCGTAGTTGCATTGTGTAGAGAATCACGTCACGTGATGTCCCGTAATCTATTTTTGATTTCACATATTAGCTTATTTAATTAATCAGGGGAACTAGTTTCAGTGTGCTTACTGCTTCGGATGTGAGAGCATGTGTTTGATTTCAGGACTGTTTGATAATGAAGAAAAAAAATTTATATACATACTCTAAGAGATACACAATTGAAAAATAGTATACAGTTGATTTTTAAAATCGGTAGTTCGAACACTCACGGCAAAAAAACCAGACCGACCACGGTGTCTATTCTAACGTCGAAGGGAGGCATTACTAATGCTTTAGGTTTCTTTGACTAAAATAAAATAAAAACAAATACTATGTTTTATTTTACGTGTCCTATATTTTCCATGAGTCATGATGAACGTTCATACATAATTTTGTTTGGTTAAAATGACGTTCATACATCATTTTCATTTTTGTCTAGTCCTTCACAAGAAAAACGAAGTTTTGAACGTTGAAGCGAAGCATTGAATATCATTCAATATATAATTATAGAGTTCAATTATCTTTATAGAATAATAAAGAAAATATTTGAATCAAGGCACTAAGCACAAAAATTCGAAGTTCTATATACAGTTTAAACCAAATAATAGAACACAATCACACATCTTTATAGACTCAAGTCTACCAAACTACTAGACTCAAGTCTATCATAATAATCAAATTTGGTTATATGACATTGGGTTAGTGATAACTGATCGCAAAAAGGCCCATATCCATTAGTAAACAAGCTATGTTACCGGTCCAATTAACTAACCGAGTCACTTCTAAGTTCTAACTGTTTTTCTTTTTTTATTGTTTTCAATTATAGAACACGTGGAATTAAAAATTAGTTAACGCCGCACCAATTCGCGTACCGCCAAGCTGCCACATCACTGGTTCATTAACACGTGTCTTAATTTCGGGAAATATATAGACTCACCGAAAGCTGACGCGTTCTACTTTAACCAAGGTGCGACGTACCAGATAACTCCACCTTTCGAAAATTAAAAAAGCATCATCTTCTTGGTCTCTAATTTATACTAATTTAGGTTAAAATCAGTAATTAATGGAACAATGAAGGATTAGTTTGCAGTATTAAGAAAAAAAGTAAAGCACACACTCACACGTTAGAGACCGTTCCAGATTGCCACGTCATCGTCTCCTCTGAACGAGTTTCTGCAAAAACCTGAAACGTGCAGCACCGGTACCCCCCCCCCCCTTTCTTCCTTCTTCTCTTTCTCTCTCGATTTGAAGAGGGAAGAATCGTTCGATTTCGTTTTCTCTTCTTTTGGATTTTTTTTTTCTTTTCCTGGAAAATTTTGAGTATCTCTCTCTCCGGTGTTGTGGTCAACCATGAATATCTTTCGATTTGCTGGCGATATGACTCACTTGACAAGTATCTTAATCCTTCTTCTCAAAATCTACGCTACCAAGTCTTGCGCTGGTGAGTTCTCTCTTTCCTTGAAAATGTTTTTGTATGTTTCGAAGAAACGATTACAATCGCGTTTGTTTTCGTTTTCCATAGCTTCCAAATGCAATTTTATTGAGGTTTTTATAATCGATTTCGAGGCGAATCCGTGTTTGGTTAGTTTGCAATTTCAAGTCAAGATAGTGATGAAATCTCAATCTTAGGAGTTTCTAAAAACGAGAGAGAGAGATCTGTTGCCTAAGGTTTTATCATCATACATTGTGCTGCTTCTTAACAATTTTTTTGGTTGTTTGACTTTTGGATTTTTTGTTGGCTAATAGGAATCTCTCTCAAGACTCAAGAGCTATATGCGCTTGTGTTCTTGACTCGCTACTTGGATCTCTTTACGGATTACGTTTCTCTCTACAACAGCGTTATGAAGATTGTCTTCATTGCTAGCTCTTTGGCTATCGTCTGGTGTATGCGTAGGCATCCACTTGTGCGCAGGTCATACGATAAGGACCTCGACACATTTCGTCATCAATTTGTTGTGTTAGCATGTTTTCTTCTGGCACTTGTCCTCAATGAAAAGTTCACAATTCAAGAGGTATTTTTCCATATGACTTTCACATTGCTTTTGTATTTATTTGTAGTTTGTAGAGACTAGGAAAGCGAATTTATCGGAAATATCTGGTATTAAGCATGTGAATTTTCAATGTAGTTGTGTAGCTTGCTCCCATAGCAATCTTCTTTTTGGTTCATTCGTTATACAGCGCGCTTAGATATGGCTGAACTTCATACTGCTAATGCTAAAGTACCTTCTTAAACACTATATGTGCTTGGTGATTATGATGATTAATTTCAGTTCTTTTCATCTTGTATCATTTGGATTTGGTATTTATCTTGGCTGCTGGTTGAATATATAATCATCTATGTAAATGCATTGAATTCAACTCTTTTCACAACCGATTTGAGTCTGGCTTTTGTAGTTATATATGTGAAAACTTTGTTTTAGTTGGTGCTAAAGCTTGTTTAAACGTTACAACCTCTCAGTATCTCGTTGTTTGTTATTGAGAAACACTTTGAATGTCAAACTGTCTCATCGTTAAAGGTTTGTTTGCTTCCATTAATGGAACCTGCTGTGTCCTAGTGACCCATGTATGTTCCATAAGTTTCCCATGGATTAGTGGCATCTGTGTTTTGCTGTTACTATTCTGGCCAAAATGTTCTTTGATTAACGTGTCTTAAGAAACTTAAATAACTCCGTATATGCACTTCACCAAGATTGTTTACCTTTACTACCTTCATATGTATTTGTCAAATATATGCTTCTGGTAAAAGTTTCACTTGTGCAGCTGACTCCACTCAGAATTTGAGGGCATTTGTTAATTCTGTGAATTCAAAATCATTTCAGGTGTTCTGGGCCTTTTCTATCTACTTGGAGGCAGTTGCTATCCTTCCCCAGTTGGTGTTGCTACAGAGAAGTGGAAATGTCGACAATTTGACTGGGCAATATGTCCTCTTTCTCGGGTACGTAATTCTTTTCGGACATATGCATTTGCTTACTTTACCACTGGCTTTTACAGGTTCATGTTTTGGAACTTATTGTAAATTTAGCATGAGTACTAGCTACATGCATTCTCTTTGGGTGTGTTTAGAATTGGTTTCAGCCGATTGATATACTTTGTCATTCATAGTTCCTACACTTGTTAATTTGATCAATGAGAAACGCTTGCGTATATCTCAGAAGTCTATACATTTTTGTCTTCCCTTCTAATTTTTGTCTTTCTAGAAGTTGAGCTGAACTAATTGCAGTCTTTGTCAAAAGGAAGTTAGACTGGTTTTCCCTTGCTATGCATTTGGTTCTGATGCATACTTTGTGTCCTGTACGCAATATCTCAATGTGCAAACTTGAGGAATATTTAGCATGCACTCACATGGGTAATGATTTAACTTGCAGGGCGTATCGTGGACTCTATATCATCAACTGGATCTATCGCTATTTCACAGAAGATCATTTCACTAGATGGATTTGTAATGTTTCAACAAAGAAGCACTAATTACCTTTTTACCACTTGTTTTTTCTCTTTGCTAATTTTACGTATCTGCATTTCCAGCTTGTGTGTCCGGTCTTGTCCAAACAGCTCTCTACGCTGATTTCTTCTACTACTACTACATAAGGTAATGTAGCCCCACCAGTCTGAACTTAAACCTTTTACATAACTGATACTGATCATGTTACTGACTTTGGATCCCTTTCTATTTCGTTTTAGCTGGAAAACCAACACCAAACTGAAGCTTCCGGCTTGAACAGAACCCGACAAATTTTGCGACAGTATCAAAATCCAGGACGTTGCAGCAATGTTGACATTAGAAAAGAGAGACATGGTTAATATTTGGTTTCTCCTTCTTTCTAACAATGAGTTGAATGATGCAGGATTGTTGTTTAAAATGTGTTTTTTTAGTCCGTTGATGCACATTGTAGCTCTCCCAGCGATTTTAGACCTTAAGAAGAGGCTTCGTATATCAAAACTTGTCTTTATAGAAATAAGGAAAAACACACGAACTCTTTTACTTTCTTGCATGAATGTTTGTTCAAAACTATCACTCAGATCAGAGCGAAGTTAACAAATGTCGTCAAAACCTAGTCTTCCTCCTGATTGTGTTTCACTTTCTTGGTTTTCTTCTTGTGCTCTCGTGACTTCTTGCTTCTTAGCTCGTCTTTCTCTTCACCCTCAGGGACATTTTCTCTACTGCGTTTCTCTTTCTTTGACTTCTTTGTTTTGACAGGAGCCTTCTCAGTCTCATCTTCATTCTCCTCATCGTCTTTATCCTCAGAGACTATTTCTCTACTGCGTTTCTCTTTCTTTGACTTCTTCCGTTTAACAGGTGGAACCTTCTCTGTTTCATCGTCTTCCTGGTCCATGATCTCCTCTGTTTCAGCCTCAGCAACCGTGTTTGCTACAGCTGTCTCTGCTTCAACCATAAAAACCTATCATCTTACAAACATACTAACGGAGGAAAACAGAAATACATATGATTTGTCAACGGCAAAAGAAAACAAACCTTCTCCAGTAAAGCCCGAGTCGAACACAAGACCTGTAAGATGCTGCTTCAAGAAAACCTGCAATAAAACAATGATAGATAAGTAACACCCTACTTGACCAAAAAATACTAGTTGCATATCGATGAGCATACCGCAGAAATGAGCTGGCGTGTCTTCACGTCATAAACACGTAAATATCGGTCCAACCCTGAGCAATTGAATAAAAACACAGAAATGAGATTGTTGAACAATCTAATAAACAACACACATGAGATTGTAACGGCATATGGAGGTGAAGTTGTGACAATAAATCATACCACAAGCAGCTATCACTTGATGCTGTGGATGTCTAACCACAGATCTTATGCTTCCAGAGCATTTTCCTAAAAAGTTTCCCAACAGCTTTCCTGCAACAGAGACGATTGATTATTTGTTTGATTCAGTATACAATGTTAGTTTATAATACATAAGTAGAGACAATCAATGAACCTGTTCGTATATCAAAAGAAGCAAGGTCAGCAGAAGCATTCCCGACATAGATAGTATGACCGTCTGGGTCTTCCGCGATTGATGTAATTGCGGTCTCACGGAAATCAAAGGACAGGACCGGTCTACGCTGAGTAGAAATGTCATAAAGACGAACCTGTCTCCAGCACAAGTAAAATGTTAGTGACCAGGACAAGACTAAAATGTGAGTGATCAGGACAAGAAAGACTGAGAAAAAAAACTAGAGGTTTAACCTGGTGAGACTTGGTGCCCGTGACAAATTTACGGTGATCATCCTTGCTCAAAAACGTAGCACTAGTGAACCAGGTGGGTGTGAAGATTCCGAGATTGTCCTTAGGAGGCTGCACCAAACAGAGATGAGACGGTAAAGGCTTAGTTAGTTCATCAAAGAAACTGAGAGGTTTTGAATGACATAAAGACGAGGAAGCAACTCACGGATTTGGCGCTCCAGATCTTAGTACATTGTTCAAGATCCCATATAGTGGCCTCAACCCGTCTCCTGTATCAGACATTCATTTCAGTATGGTAACAACTAAAACTGAGATATAAAACGAGATGATCCACAGATATAAGCAAATCGATTCAGTTCTTAATTACTAACCCTCCAAATAAGCTGAAGTTTTCGCTCCCATCCACTTTACCAACCAATATTTCACCAGAACCACATGCTTTCCAAGTTTTAGGAGAAGAATCATCCGTGGAATCACTATGTGCATCTGGAAATTTAACTGATCTGAGGCTCACATCTCCCTTTTTTGTGCATGTAAGCAATTTGCAAGATCTAATAACACCAAGTTTTGTTGAGAACGTCAATACCAACACAACATACAAAACATAATTCACTGGAAATTTCGAAGAAACTGTTTCAGTGTTCAGGTATATATACCTTTCTGCTTGATCATCTATCTTTTTTCTAAATAAATGCAGGGCAGAAATTTCGTTATCCTCGGGGGAACAACCATCATCACCATATACAGAGTATGCAAAGTGAAGATCACCATTACAAGGATTAAGAATCTCAACCTATGGAACGATAGAAATGAACAAAATGATTGGATACATGTTAGCTACATTATAGCGAGAAATATAGTACACAAATACACATAGATTAGAGTAAGGAAAACTTACATTGCCATCTTTTCTTGCAACAGCCAAAAGCTGCAATTGGAAGGACAAAAAAAAAAAGAAAATAGACTATGAGTTCGCCCATTATGACGCAAAAACGAAAAAAAAATGAAGAGGAAAACATGAGTTAAGAAACTCTCTTCGATAAAATCAGATTTCACAGTTGTACAAAGTAAGGCATGAAAACTCCAAATTTGCTACTACATTCAACTTCTACAGAAGTAGTGATCAACTATAATTCAGGGAAAAAAAAAATAACATTCATGAGCTATACAGTAGTAGGCTAGTAGTAGTACAGGAGGAGACTATGACATTGTTGCAAGCAAAATGATAAAATCCTACACGGATAAGTTCTCAATCGCTACTAAACAAAGCCAAAAAACGCCAAGCAAAACAGTAGACTCAAACTACAAACTGTCTAAATAGAACAAGGAATACAATGGAAACCTCAAATTTGGCTCAGTAGTACCATAATTATCTCCAGCACCAAGAATGACATGTTCAAATTAAATTCAAAGAGGTTACTAAGCCACACCTAGCTTCAATCCTAGCTTAACATAAACATGAAAAGAATGAAACTTTACCGGATTCCTTAACCGGTCATCAATGGAAGCAGCAAGAACGGTTCTAGAAGCATTCATCTCTCCCCATGTGTTCACTACGGTCGGAGTCCCTCTCTCTTTACCACGAGCTTCAGTCACTGCACATCAAATTGAAAAAAAAAATCTATTAGGAAAAACAAAAACTTGTATATAATTCCCACCAAGTAAACAGAGAGAAAGAGGGAAGTGGGCACCTTTGATTAAGCCGAGAGAGTCAAAGGTTAAAGCACGGATCGGTGGGCAACCGAGATTCTCGGGAGGGATGATTCGAGGCATTTGATCGCCGCCGTAATTATTTACTCCGAGTTGCAGAGACACGACGACGGAGAAGACAAGAGAAAACCCTTTTTAAAACCCTACGCCCCGTTTTTGGAAGTGTCTTCTAAACCGACCGCCAAATTAAATCATTATTATTGTGTACCGCTTTTTCTGGTTTACCTGAACCGGGCATGTTCGTTTGTGTTACACAAATGTTACACAAATTGTGTCTTGTTAAATTCCAATTTTTTGTTTGTTAATTTAATGTAAGTGATTGTTTTCAAGGAAAATGATTGATAGTTATACTTATACCAAACATAATGAATCATATTAATAGGTAATGTTTTCAACTAAAATAATGGTGAAAGTAAGTGCGAATCAAATAATTAAACAAATCAAATACTCTAATATATATGTTTAATGGCGAAATTAGATTAATAATTTTTGACAAATATTTGTTTGGTAAAAAACTAAAAAGAAAAATACTTACGTTCACTCCTAGGAGTGAACCTCTCATTTCACCACTTATTCTCTCAGCCAATCAGAATCTTCCATCTAATATTTCATTTAAAATACAAATCAAAATTAAATTAAATAGCAAACTAAATTAAGGAAACCAATTCTGTATACTTTTAATTAAGGAAAGTTAAATATTGGGTTGGTTTAGATTTTTAAAATTAGAATAAAATTATTTATCGGTTTGGATTTACAAATGAAGTGGTTAGGGTTTATATTTTACAATTAAAACGAAATTATATATCGGTTTGGGTTTACAAATAAAGTGGTTAGGGTTTAGATTTTACAATTAGAACAAAATTATATGTCGGTTTGGGTTCACAAATAAGATGGCTAGGGTTTAGATTTTACAAATAGAACAAAATTATATGTCGGTTTGGGTTCACAAATGAGATGTTAGGGTTTAAATTTCACAATTAGAACGAAATTATATGTCGGTTTGGGTTCACAAATGAAATGGTTAGAGTTTAGATTTTACAAGTAGAACGAAATTATATATCGGTTTGGGTTCACAAATGAGATAGTTAGGGTTTAGATTTTATATATGTCGGTTTGGGTTTATTAAAAAGCGGTTTAAGTTTTTTAATTGTATAATAATGTATACAGATTTTATTTCTTTATTTTATAAGGGGGTGAATGGAGAGGTTCACCCCTAGGGGTGAACCCAATTATTGTTCTAAAAAATACAAAACTTATTTAGAAATCAAAAACTAATATAAAATATTTTATAAAAATATATCATGTACTATATTATATTGAAAGTTGATTTAATTTAAAGGAGACTTTGTCTTCCCAAATCATGCTCTTACCATTTTTAAAAGTCATAATTACCTATTTAAGAAAAGTTTTACAAAAATCACTTATATGTAATCATGAAAATTAGGTTTTTCCATCTTTAGAATATTTTTTCGTGCAAATAAGTGTTGATAACAACAAGTTTATTTGTGAGAATTCTACCAAAATGACAATGTGTAATGTATATAATAGTTTTACATCGGCGTGGAAAACTTTAATTGGTTGTTGTATCGAGAGAAAAAACGGTTTGTCTGATTTTGACTAATCATTTTAAATGGATTACCATAATATTGGAAAATGAAAAAAAAAATTATATAATCAATATTTAACCAACTTTAGTTATGATTAATTTGGAAATAATTTCATATGTAATTAAGTATTCACGTCATAAAAATAAAAAAATGAATGATAATTTTTTAAAAAATTAATAAATAAATAGTTGATTAAATTATTTTATCACACCATAACAACTTAGAGGATTGCAAATTGACACCACTCTATAAACTTAACATGTAAAACTATTAAATTCTTTTTCTTGATTTTGAAAATAGCAATGTTAGAATCTATGCAATAAGAACGTTATCATCTTTGAAAGTCACAAACACCTAAAAATGTGTTCCAAAGTTTATTCAAGTTCAAAATCACTCATTAGAAAAATTGTTTTACATAATTATTTCTGAATGATTCATCAGATATGAGAGTTTTGATAAAAACATGAATATAAATGAGTGTATTACCAAATCTGTCAATTAAAAAAAATGAACCGGAATGATCGTTATTTTCATCACCGTAACATCCTAAAATATTACCAACTTAATAATACAAATATTAAAGTTAATTCAGACAAGTATCATCATCAATATTAAATTTACGAAGTGACATATATACCAACAAACAAATGTTATTTGATCGTTGTTCTAGTTAGAATCTTGTGTTATATGCCTTGTAAAGCGTTCTTCATCTTCTTATTTTTTTTTTTATTCAGTTCTTCTTCTTTTTCTTTTCTTCTTCGGTTCTTCTCCCAATCATGAACACTTGGATCAATGGTTTATGTGAAGATTTCCTCCATTGGCTCTCCTTTCTTCTCTCTCCTCTTTTTCTTCAGTTCTTCTGCCGATTTAAGAATTACTCTGAACTTTTTCAAATAATTGAACAAGAGAGTTTCTTTGTTGTTGAAATCGTCCATCTCTGAAGACCTCGTAACGTCTTGCAGTTTCTGCTTGCCTCCGAATGTATTGACAGCGATCGTGGCAAGATGGTGATTGTATCTCCAAATATATCCAAATGAATGTTTGTACGATTAATACAACTAGTAAAATTTTCAAGATAAATTAAAATCTTTCACCTAAATTTAGTTTTTTTTTTCGACAAAAACAAATTTCATTTAAATGAAAGAGTTATTACAAAGGCATACATAAGTATTGTAACACAATTATTACATACTTAAAGGTATGTGTCATACACTAAAAGAAATACAGCATAATGGATTTTGATGATGCTTTCGGTAGAGTAGTCTTATTCGCTAACGGATCTCAAAATATTTCTTTAGAAACTTATTACCTTATTAGATGATTCATAAAATTTTAAAAGAGCACTTGGACGATGAATTCTATAATGCAATCCAAGATGGATCAGTAAATGAGCAAATGAAATCCCTTATCTAACTCATTGTATTATATGAATCAGCAAACTATTTGGAGCTTAAAAAACACAAAAGATCTACAAGGACAATAAGAAGAAACATTCATTAACCGAAGCTATAAAAAATAAAATAAAAAATTATCATCATTTAACATCTATATAGAAACAGAGTGATTCATACCTTAAGAAAGCACACAAAAACTATACACATTTGCTTGAGAAATAAACACATATCTATGGTGATTTATAATTAATTAATTGTTCTATCTAAAGCTCAAACATTCTCTGTTACGCATCATATCTTGTTTTTGACACAAGTGATGTAAGATACTTTAGAAAACAAGTTATAGGTTTAATTATTTGGTGCTGTATATTTGGATTAAAAGGTATAAAGTTTTTGTGCAATTTTGTGTGGGGTTACAATATGGATAATTGATGGGGAATGAACAAAGACGCAGCAGCAATGGTAAGGCAGTAGGTACGAAATGCAAAATGGAAGACCAATCATGGGAATGTTATTAGTGTTATGTAGAAGTCGAAGTGGTTTCCTCTTCTTGGTTATTTACTTTTTTATGCTTTACAGTAACTTGAAAATATTACTAGTAATATTAAGCAACATGATAAAACTCACGAAGAGAGATAGATACAACATAATAATTATTAGGTTCAAAGAAAGATACAAGAGTCAGAATTAACAAGGCAAAAGAGTAAAATTGAAACCAGAACCGTGTTTTATTCATTAATAATAACCATGACACCAAACCAAACTTACTATTAGTACAAGGCCACGATCATCCATATCACTTGCGAGAGTAGCGTCCTTCATTAAATGACGAAATTGAGATACGTAACACGAGAAAGTTCATCCTCTTCTTTTTTCATTCGAAGGAGCTTCTGGGAAGCAGGCCAATTCTTGGAACTTCTGTCCATGTAGTTCCAGTTTGGGTCTACTTTCCTCAAGTGTTGGTAGGCGGCTTGATAGTCCTTAGTCTTGGCAATAACACCCACATAAACCGCAAGCTGAGCAGCAGTAAATGACATTTTCTTACCCTCCATCCACTCAAAGATCTATAAGATAACCAACAAAAAAACATTCGATGATGAATTATAGTATGTGTCTGATTCGATGTTAGTTCGAGCAGAGACATACCTCGACGGCGTGTTCAGGTTGGTCGTTCTTTTCGAGAAGCTTAGCCCAGCGATAGAGATCTGATTTGGTGACGGAAACAGGATTTGGTCTTTTACGCTGCTTCTGCTCTTTATAATCACTCTTGAACTTATCTATCGTCTCTTTTACTCTTCTGGCGTCCATATCAACCAATTTCAACAACATAATATTTTTCTCAGTCATCGTCAATGTGTCCAAATTATATCTAGATGTGAACTTATTCCACTATACTATATACTAGATAATTAACATTAACTTGTTCCTAAAATTTTTTACCACTTACCCTAACATTTTTTTCTTTAAAATGTTATTTTAATCAAAATTATTATATGTAGATTGATCCAGGTGTGTGATTCTATAGGGTTTATATTAATACTTATCCGATGTGTCGGTTTTAAAAAAATATTCCAACAAAATTAAATTTTATAAGAATATATCTAATTATATTTTGTTGTAAATAATTTTTTTCTTGTCAGAAATAAAAATATAGAATATGTTTAGTTAGAATTACAGTTTTGTCTCTGTTCTCGAATTCTCCCATAAATCAATTTTTACTCATCTACTTGTATATTATTATTGATCGGCTAACACATGAACCAAACAAAATGACAGATCAAAATGGTTATGAAGCATAGTTGACATGATAATTTTTTCCTGGAGTTAAAACTGTGAGAGCTACCTGAAATGTCAATTCTTTTTGTCTTTGTTAAACATATTCACTGGAAGAATGTTACCTATTGACATTACACAAAACTTAGATAAAATATCTCATGTTCCTTAAAACAACATGTTCACTTCTTCTCGGGCGTTTGTGTTGTGTATGAACCTAAACCCTGTTCAATTCAACATGCAAAGTTGTAAGCTTGTGATGTTGAATTAAATAACAAACTAATCACGAACTTAAACACCATGGTCTCTTGAAGTGTAAGATATGTACCTTGTGTGAAAAGAATAAGGGAGCTCGATCGTCTCCTCAAAATTCCAGGACTCATGGTTGAACGAATTTGGATTTATGAGAGACCAAAACATCAAGGAGTAGTTTGTCCCCTTTGCTACTGTATGTGGTTAGAAGTGGCGGTTTAAAAATACTTGTCACTTGGTAGTGAGTACGTAAACTGACCAATTCCATGGCGGGTGTTAAAGCGCCAGCTTAAACATATTACATGCCCCTGAACGAACTAAAATAGAAAATACCCCTTAACCTATAATTTTTTTGGTTTATGTGGTTTATATAATTATTTTTTTGTACCCTTTTTAGCTTGTAAGTTTTTTTTTGTGCCTTTTTAACTTAGCTTTTTTTTTTTTTGTGCTTTTTTTAACTTACAAATTTTTTTTTGTGCCCCTTTTCTAATACGTATATGTCCCTTTAATATATGTACCCGGGGCGGTCGCACTGCCCGCCCTCCTAGTTAAGCCGGCACACATAAGTTTGATGGTGAAACCCTTTGCAATGTGTTATTATATGGCTTGAAATTGTAATTTTGTACGTCAACTTTGTCTAGTTGGCGGCAATATGTAATGTGTTACATTAATGTGTTATTATAAGTGATAACTTGAAATGATACAGTATAACAATTGGAGCGCTGCTAAGTTGATTAACCATGTCTCTCCCTTCTTCTATCTTTGGTATTAACCACTGAATTAAAGAACGTTAATATATGAGAAGTTCAAGGGCCTGAGTACGATCGAAATTAAGAGTCAGATTTATAATGGTTGGGATCATTTTCTCAAGCAGGGGAATGACTCATGAAGTCAGCATCAACTCTTTGTTCCTGCAGTTCAATGAAACAAACAAAACAGAGGAAACTGTGAGAAGGTTACCACAGGCAGCCCCTACAGTGACATTGCTAAGGACTTTGATTGGTAACAAAGAAAAAAAAAAAGAGGATGAGCTATCTAACCTGTTATTGTTGACTGCTAAGTTAAAAAGAGCCATAGCTCCGGTTTCTTGTGCGGCTGCATTGTTTTCATGAACAGCTGATCCTAGAAACCGCAAAAAACGCTTCGACGAACCCATTCCTTCATCATTCTTTTGTAACTTCCTTTGGCAAGCAACATACGGTTTGGCAACTAAAAAGCGAGTAGTCTACAATCCAAAAATTGCTCAAGCAATATAGCAGCAACAGATGACGATAAAATCCAAGAAAGTCGAATACATGAGCAAGAACCAGAAAAATAAAACTGGCGTCCCATAAAAATAAATTACAAATGGTTTCCATATTGGTAGGTTACAACTTACAAAGGAAATGAAGAAAAGAGTTAATTAATTTGATCAAAAAGAGAATAAACTTTCAAAATAATAAACAGAATATCCGAAGATGGTAGGCTTGAAAACTAAATCGTAGGATTTGGTATGGAGATCAACTAGCACAGCTGGTTTCAAGTAGTGAAGACCATGAACCAGTAACTTATTCTTCTCAAGAATTGCTACAGGGTAAGTCGGGAGAAAAGGTTTGCTGAAACAAGGAGTAACTTCTGAGATCAATGGAACACAAGTTCTTCCATGTCCCTGAAGAAGAAGAGAAGGACCATATCTTTTGGGTATGCTCTGTTTTCTCGGAAATGCACAAGCGGTTATCTAGGATGCACGCTGAGGGGTTCAGGTAGGCAATAGTCTAAGGGAGGTTCAGAATCAGATATGACTTTGAAAGTTTCAGTGTGAAGATGGAAAGACAATACTTTGGGAGGAAAACAGTCGGTGATCCAATAAAGTGAGCCATCTAAATACACTGGCATCAGGTAAGGGAGAATCAGATAAGGAGAAGAAGGGGCAAGGTATCTCCAAGAGTTGGTGCTAAAATCGAATACTTCACAAGTGGTAACGCTGCCGTCTTTGTCTAGGCCGAAGTCAGATGAATTATATAACCAAACTGCCTTGTAAGTGCCCCTGATAATGTCTTTACCAAACCCAAGCTTACAAGGCGGGGAGTAAGATGATTCTCTTTTATTAACAACCTTGTCGACGATGAGCTGTTCGACGCAGGAGAAAGGAATAGTCCGATGCCATTGAGTGGCGGGATTCACCACGACACTGGGTTCGAAGTCACAATGGATGCAGAGCAGACCGTCACAAGAACCAAGGTAAATCTTGAGGTGGAAAAAGGGAGGGAGACCTTACAGAGTATGGAAGAAGATCCCAAGACAATGTCAGGTTCATCAGCACCATAAACAATTCGAGTTGGATCACAAGGATCATCTAAGGACACGAAAAGGACATCAGTGCCTCGTGACAGCCTACGACGGACGAACTGTCTTTCCTTGAAACGTTGGGAACACACTGTCATTCTCCACTCCTTGGACACTAACCTAAATCTCACCAGAGATTTCACCAAAAGTCTCTCCAGTATGAGCTCTACAACATCGTGTGGAAGCCATTCCACACTAGTAGTAGGGGTAGAGCGACGATGCCTTTTAAATACCATCCTCGAGCCATGTCTTTGTCTTCTTTTCAACATTGTGTCTCGTCCTCTGTCTCTAATTGATCAAGAGATATAAGATCCTGAGGCTTCTTTTATAAACACACCAGTTGAGCATCTACGAATCGAGCTAGGCATTAAAAAAATGGAAAACTTCCATAAAAAGGAAAGTAAATAATAAAACATTCGGACTCATGAGATCGGTGGGTGCCGAGGAAGTGACATGTTCTCAAGGTAAAAAACAAAAGAAATATATGATCAGTATGTGAAAACCCCAGAATTTTAACAAATTCTTGATTCTTTGAACAACTAATGGAGAAAAATCTGTTGGTTAATCAATAAGTGTGTACCAAAAGGATCTCTTAATTTTTGTCTATTGAACCTTCGAGTGGACACAGCTAGAAGAGGAAAGCTACTTCTTTAGGCTTTCAAATTTCTCACTAGTCTCTCAGCAAAATTTACCCTTTTATACTGACTATATAAACAATCAGAACCCAAAGAAGCCAAGCTCGCTGGCTTTTTCCTTCTCAAAGGTTTCAAAATACTGATATATGATTGTCACCGCCAGCAAGATTCCAGTCCCTGACCCAATCGCTCCCATGAAATCAGCCAAAACAGTGAGCGCACCGATGCACACTCCTCCAAATGCAGCTGCTGTTGGGATGTATCGGTTTAGCTCCTTCTGCAAGTTAGACTCTCTGTGTCCCGGCATCACCATTTGTTGTTCCTAATAAATTTATAGAGAATTTCAAGCATGTGAGCTTTAATGATGTCTGAATGTTTTTAATTACTGGACAACGGTTTCGGGATTACCTTGAGCTGCTTAGCTACATCTCTAGCGGAAGATCCGGAGACTTCAATCCATGTCTTTGAGAATAAGGCACAAGCAGTGAGCATGAAGACGATATAGAACAGAGCATGGAATGGATGAGCAGCCATCTCAGCAAAACTGTTACAGTGGAAAACAAATATTCAGAGAAGTGGAAATCAAGTATTCATTATATTGATGGGGACGGACACACTACTCATAAGTTACCTTGCTGGAGCTGTGATCAAGTATGCAAGACCACTAACTGGAATAGATTGTCCACTGTACTCTGATTCTTTCCACTGTCCCAATAGGTTTACAAAGAAATTTCCACTGAACTTCCTGTAGAGAAGCTGTCGACATGGAGATGCAAATTGTCAAATTCAAGTTCCCAGCTCTATAGTCCCTTAATCAATGAGGAAAGGAAAGAAAAATACACAGGTACCTGAGAGATGAAGTAGAGGTTTGAGACAAGAGCAGATTGGAGAATGATTGGCATGTTGGAGGTGTAGAACAGCTTAATCGGGTAAGAACCCTGTTGGCCACGAGCACTCTTTGACCTCACTGGCAACACAACACGGAAGCCTTGGAAGTAGATAACAATCAGGAAGATCAAGACTGTTGCAAGCAAGTTGGTAACATTTGGAAGGTTTTGCCGGTAAAAAGCTTGTCTGAGCGCAACAACCTTATTGGACTTAGTTATCAGCATATGGAACAAGGCAATCACAGCGCCTTCAAACTCAGCTCCACGACCAGTGTTGATTGTTGTGGGGCTAAATGCTTTCCAGATAATGCTTTCACTGTTATCACCACAATATCACCTCATTAAAACTACCTTGCCTTAAAAAGACGGAAACTTTGATGTGAAGATGAGCTTTTTATAAACATACCAGATATTGGTTGCAATGAAAAGGGAGATCCCGGAGCCAAGACCATATCCCTTCTGAAGAAGCTCGTCAAGACAGATAACGATAATTCCAGCAAAGAAAAGCTGGAGGATGATCAAAATAGCATTTCCAACACCAAGCTGACCAACAGGACCATACATTCCAGAAAGAACATAAGCAACAGCTTCACCAATAGCAATCAGAATCCCAAGAAGCTTCTGAGCACCATTCCTACAAACACACACCACAAAGAACACATGAGACAAAACGATTCTTGACTTCATTCAAGAAAATTATCCCATAAGGGAAAACAAAACACTTACAAGAGAGCACGATCCTCACGGACATTGTTGTCAACCTCAATAATCTTAGAACCAGCTAAGAGCTGCATCACTAATCCAGATGTGACAATAGGAGTAATACCAAGCTCCATGACGGTACCACGGTTGGAAGCAAGAATGACACGCATCCAATAGAAAGGATCAGCACCGGTGGTAGAGTGAATACCATAGAGAGGAAGCTGACTGCAGACAAGGAAGATGAAGAGAGAGATGACAGTGTAAATCACTTTCTCTCTGAATGGTATCTTCCTGTCAGCACTCTGCACCTCTGGTAGAAATGCCAAAAATGGCCTCACCAAATGCAATACTCTAAATCCTCCTCCCATTGGTCAAATTTATATATGTTTCTGCATAATTGAGAACCTAAATTTTGAGAAACTGTTGAACAAAATGTGAGATATGTTCAATGTTCATTCATGCAACATCACAGCATGTATAATCAAATTTCACATCAACAACAACAACACTAGCTACTTGTATTCTTGTTAATTCAACATTCAAAACTCAGATCTACCAAGAAATCACAGATCCGGATTGTGAGATTTGTAAACGAAGGAACCACAGATCTACAAGAAACAAAATGGAATCGAAATCAAAACTGGGAAGAAGCTTTTACCTCTGCGAAGAAGAAACAGATTAAAGTTTTTTTTTTTTTCTTTCGTTTGTTGGATTGCTCTTTCGCTCTTCAGCTGACGTTGGAGCTTTTTGTAAACAAGTTACACGAAACTATACATGTCATCAAACCAATAATAATGGCACACGTGGCAATGTACATTCATTTCTGATTTTGAAGTGATGACCACATTACTTAAAATTATTATAAGCAGATTGACTAAAGAGATATTGACTAAAAAAAATAAAGATATTGACTAAAGAGAGTTTAATTGGCTTGTATATATTAAAAAAATTTCTTCCAACATATTTTAACTTTTAAACAAATTTATATTTTATCCGAATAATGTATTTTCTATTGTGTTATATTATACGTGACTCAAAAACTGAAAAATGATTCCTTCAACATTTTATCACATAACTTTTGTAATTTTTATTTTCTAGTTTTTTTTTTTTTTTTGTAACTGATATTTTAATTTTAAATTAGCATTTAATATTACATAAAATGTTTGTTTTGTACGAAAAAATAAAACAATATGCCAAACTATACCATTTGGGTTTTAGTGTGAAGTGAGAACCAATTTGGTTGAAATGAATGGTCACTTTCTCTTCATCGAATCAAAACTACTTGTACTAGTTACCATGACAAACTCGTGTGCTAATTTGATTATTTTGGTCAGTAGCCATTGTTTGTTACATTTTGCTTAATCAACAACACAATGAACTTCTTTTTTTTTTTCTTTTTTTATGTCAAATGAAAGACGTCTATAACTAGATATATCCAGAGAACTCAGCCAAGATTATTCATTCAAAGGGACGCGAAACTGATTCAGCCCACTCTTTGTCTCACTAAAAAAAAAGTTAAGGCCCAACACTTTTTTCGATTCTGTATATATCTTATCTATCTGGAAGGTGTGTGATTATGTGAAAAAAAGAAAGTTAAAAATGACAACAACAAAACAAGAAGGGAATAGTGAAAAAGAACACTTTAAATCCGCAGGTGACTTTGAAAAAGAGAGTTAACAATGATGAGGTCTTCTTCGAAGCGCAACCTTAAACTTTTCTTGTAATGGCATTGTGAACACAACTTCCATTTTTATTAAACTTAAAAGACAGATATCATGATTGATTTAGATTACTTGTCTTCACGAGTTTTAAACAATTTTGGACCCACCCACTATATATATTTTGATCCATCTATCTATGGCTAGCTAAAATCTATGCTATATATCTAAAACAGCGTACTAATAATGCTTTAAACTTTAATTTTTAGATAGAAAAAATGAAAGTGTTTATAAGTATAGCCATGCAATTTCAAACTATCAGGGTCATAAAACCTTCGATTGCGGTGATAGCTAGTGCTTTATCTGAATTTTTTGTGAATCGTCGGAATCGAATCCAATCCACCAATTTGTCTCCAAAAAAAACACTATACGTTTCAATCATCTTATTTTGTCAAGCGACATCGATTGTTTCTTAAAGCTCAAGATGTACTAATTATCATACAGTATGGTAAGTAATCATAACACACACACACATACACATGTATATATCTATATCAGTAAAATACTCAACAATAATTGTGGGGTAAAGTAAAAGTAAAATAGCCACATTGAAATTTCGAAATTTGATTAAGAAAATGGGTCACTTTACATATTACAAACAAATTAAGACAGTAAGTAAGACCTTCTGTAGAAACATGTTTATAATAAATGAAATGAAGAGTTATATCATTTGCTTTTTAGTTAAATCTACTTGTATTTATATTACTTTGTTTCTGTATAGAAACACATCCTTTGGAGCATACAAGTGAAGCAAAACAAGTAAAACACACTATGAATGAATACACACATGAGAAGCAAATTAGGGAAGATACATCAATTTATAGCTAGGGTGAGGGTAGAAAAAGATAACTAAATGAAGCTGAACTAAGTAGATAGATATGAGCTATATCCCATTAGTTGAGGATCGGATCAATCCAAACTCGCTGTGAATCGTTTTAATGGATTTGTCGGATCAAAATGGCCGATGGTTTTAAAAGTCACTTGATACAATTTTGAGTATCTTTCTTTATCCACAACTCATAAGTTGGAGAATCTCATTATCAATGTTGCTAAAGATATTGAGTTTTAGGTAAGCGGGAAAAAGGAAGACCTTACCCAATTGATAATGTCTCGAGAATGACGACTATATATCATATAACCACTAGTTTATTCACTTATTGTTTGAAGTTTATTAGTACTTCCTCTATTTTATATTACTTGTCATTCTAGGTAACTTCACACATATTAAAAAAATAGTTTAATTTTCAATTTTACCCTTCATTAATATATTCTTTTATTTATTTTAAGTAATTAATAAGCTACAAGTAAGGGATAAGACTGGAAATCTGATGGATAAAGTTGCATCGTAAACATAAAACGACAAGTAATACAAAACACAAAATTTTCTCTAGAATGACAAGTAAAAAAAACGGGAGAGAATAGTATTTTACATCTATAAACTCTTAAGCAATGAATAACCCAATTCTCTATCATTCTTTCTCCTTTTTTATCCAACCAAAAATAAATAAATGATAAGAATGTAAAGAGTATGTTCACTCACTTCAAAAAAAGATACCTTATCTTTGAAATAAACATTTTTATCTATGAGAAAAAATATATATATAGAGCAGAAAAAGAAAAGAAAATGATCACCTTAGTATAAAATATATAAAAAGGAAAAAGTAAAACAAATCAAGACATAATTACGTATAAGTGCTTATAATTAACCCTAGTAGTAATCTCCGACAAAACTATACCCGACCATAATTTTTTAAAAAATCCTTATGTAAGAAGCTTACTCGCACTGTTTTACACATGAATGTTATTCAATTAAGCTCTTACTACTCAACCACATATCTTAAAATTAATACAAAACAGACTAATTTTATAATATACACAAAAGAAAGAAAGAAAGAAAATAAAGGGAAAAATATATAAGATCATCCCTTCTCTTTTTTTTTCTTCTATCATCTTTCCCACGCTTTCACGCTTTGCCTCTATTTTTTTTTTTTTTTATATATTTCTTCTCTTTTTTGAAATAATTCGTTTTTCTTCTTTTTTGCTGTCAGAAGAAGAAAAAAAAAAAGCTGAATCTCTCTGTTTTATTTTTGTTTTGTTTTGGTTGCTCTCTCTCACAGTCGCAACAATTTCAATGGAGACATTGAAGAAGAATCCATCAGTGAGAAGAAAAAACAAGTTAGCGAGAACATTCCAGAAGGTATGCAACCTAAGAACAACCTCGACGAAGGTCTCCTCCACCAACAACGGTATCGGAATCTGTATGTTGAAGAAATCACATAATCCTAACTTCAACGTCGACGAAGACGACGACGACGACGACGGAGGAGACTCTGTTTTCGATTTAAAAAGCACCACTTCCATCAGCACCAGAAGCGGAGAGCTCAAAATCCGAGAGCGTCGTCGAGCTGTGTTCGAAGCCGTCGTCGCGAAGATCTTCGCCAGCACGACTACGATCAAAGCCGCTTACGCGGAGCTTCAGATGGCGCAGCGTCCGTACGACAACGACGCTATACAAGCGGCGGATACCGCGGTGGTCGAGGAGCTGAGAGCGTTGTCGGAGCTTAAACGGAGTTTTCTAAGGAAAGAGCTGAACCTGTCTCCGCAAGTCGCGATTATGTTGGCTGAGATCCAAGAGCAGCAGAGCTTGATGAGGACTTACGAAATCACGATTAAGAAACTCGAGTTCGAAGCTACGGAGAAGCAATTGAAGATCGACGAGTTGAAGACGAGTCTCGAAGAGAGCTCCGCGGTTAACAAATCGTTGGAGAAGAAACTCACCACGAGCGGATCGGTTTCGATCTCTGTGTTTGATAGTATTCGGATTTCGAATTCGAGTTTGACTCAGTTCGTTCAGGTTTTAGGTTTTACGTTGAGATCCGTTAGAAGCTTCGTGAAATTGATTGTGAAGGAGATGGAATCAGCGAGCTGGGATCTCGACGCAGCCGCTTCCGCCGCCGTTTCGATTCACGTTAAAAACGCTTCAACCGTTTTCGCCAGGCCGAGCCACCGTTGTTTCGCGTTTGAATCGTTCGTCTGTGGGAAAATGCTGGAAGGTTTCGAATCTCCTCCTAATGATAATTTCGAATTCGAAAACTTGAGATCCGTTGACCCGGTTCGGTACTTGACCCGGAACCCGGGTTCGTCTTTCGCCAAGTTCGTGGTTCACAAGTACTTGAGCGTCGTACACGCGAAGATGGAGTGTTCCTTCTTCGGGAACTTGAACCAGAGGAAGCTGGTTAACTCGGGCGGGTTTCCGGATTCGGGTTTCTTCGCGACGTTTTGCGAAATGGCTAGACGGATCTGGCTTCTACACTGCGTGGCGTTTTCTATAAGCGAAAACGTCACGGTGTTTCAGCTCAAAAGAGGTTGTAGATTCTCTCAAGTGTATATGGAGAGTGTGAAATCAGGCGACGAGTCACAAGTCTCCGGCGATCATTCGGATATACGGGTCGGGTTCACGGTTGTTCCCGGGTTTAAAATAGGAGAGAACGTTATACAAAGCCAGGTTTACTTGTCACCGGGTAACGGTTTTCCTCCGCCTTCTTCATGAAACCATACAAAAATCACAAGCGGTGGTGGTGGATGTGACACGCGCCGGGGGAAGAAAAAGAGCGGTGGCGCGTGAAAAGGAGATTGTGGTGGGGGGCATGAGTCCTTGGGGGCAGCAAGACTGGCAAGTGGGACATGTTTTAGAGAATGTGATGGAGACAGAAAAATTGGCGCGAGGGACATAAATCATCATTGATGAAATAGTTTAGTGAAACAAAATGATAAATTTTTTTTTTTTTTAAATGTTTAAATTTTAGATTATAAAATACATATAAAGTAGAAATGGTATGGTAGAAAAAATAATATTCTGTTTTTTTTTTTCTTTTTCTTTTTAACGTATAAGTTTCTCTTTTGTTATATATAAAACCTGATGTAGTTATTTTTTGGAGTTGGTCGGAACATGCTTGTAAATATTTTATAATCAATCTAAAGCTAGAGATATTTTAAAGCTATCTTATAATTATGACAAAAGGTTTATGAAGGTAGTGGAGTGACTTGAAAAATAAGATTAGAATCGGTTTATGAAGTCAAACATTTGGGCTGGTTTTATTGACTTGGTTAAATATCAGTTTTAGCTAATATGAGTGTTTGTTAATCGAAATGTGAGTTGAAAGGTATTAAGAAAAAAAGAAAAACGTGTATATAATGAATGGAGAGGATCATCAGAGAGAGTGAAAAAATACGATTTGGTTTTTGGGTAAAGAAGAAGAGAGTGAGACAGATGTGTGTGACGTAAATAAGACAATCAATCTAGTAGTGAAAGAGAGAGAGAGAGAGAGAGAGAGAGACACCAATGAGAGGTTTCCACTATACGACCGATCTTTTTATGAAATCAACTTGTTAGGCAAACTATTCAATGCCGTTTGTATATTATTAATTCCTTATAATTTAAAGCTAGTAGATGTGTTGTGTGGGTTGGTCTGGCATAAATTATTAAGTAGTGATAAAGAAAAAATAAATACTTTAGATATCAAAAAAATTTCATTCAATGCATATTTTCAATTACTATTTGTAGACTTAATTAGTTGGCATATTTGATCCAAGGATAATGACTGTTTTTGAAGTTTCTAACAATCTGTTTTTGTGTGTGGACGTTTGGTGGTTGTCATCGTTTCGACGAAGAAGAAGTGTCACAGATTTATGGAGACAGGCAAAAAAAGTTGAGGCATATATAGAAAAATCATCAAAAGTTGACCATATGAAATCAAAAGAGGTTTGCTTAAACCCTTGCACCAATAGACATTTCAAACACTTGTGGCCTTTGAAAATGTTAGATATTTGTAAGGACTGAATCACTAACTTGTTGGACTTATGATATGGAATCGAGCTAGCTATAATAACATTGAACGATATTACCTCATGTAACCCATGCATATGATTTTAAACCTTTTATATCTAATCAAATTCTAAAGCGTTTAAACCCACATGGAGAACATAATTGAACCAAGGAAGTAGAAAGGCCCATTAGGAAATGGCCCACTGATAAACCAAGTTCAATAGACTAAAAAACTACATAGATAAATTAATTAGATATAGTATATTTGGATCATGGACATATTTGAACATGTCTTAGCCAGTGCCGGCTTGAGCATTATACAGACCCCGGGGCAAAAAAGCAAAACAGAACATCTATTACATATAAAAAAAAATTGTTTACAAAAGATAGCAACAAATAAAAGAACGTTTACAAAAAGAAAAGAAAGCAACAACAATGTCATTTTGCAATTTTTCCTTTAACAGATGTAAATAAAACAGTCACACAAAAAGATAAATTTCCAGTGTGCTTTCCTTTCCTTGCTTTTCTTGTAACTTTGTGCTCTCCTCTGCTTCTAGCTGGCCTTGTAAGCTTGTTTTATCCTTTCCATCTCCATATATATAAACTTTCACATCCTTTCACACCTGAAAAAAAAACTAGAAACCGATACTCATTCTTGAAAGATATAAACGATCACAAAATCTTATTTTTACGAGCTTTAGCCGAAGCAAAATCATGAATAATAGTTTCAGTATCAATGCTCTCCAATATGTTCTTTTCGATGCACAAAATAGCTAAACCATTCAACCTTTCTTGAGACATTGAAGATCTTAGATAATTTTTCAATAATTTTAGTTTTGAAAAACTTCTCTCCGTCGAAGCGACTGTCACCGGTATAGTTAACATGATTCGATATGCAATTGAAACATTTGGATAACAACCAATATCTTCAACAAACTCAAGAACTTCAGTAGGTTCCATTGACACATCAGGTAAAGTTGTTTGAAGCACTCTCAATTCTGAAAAAAGATCATCTGAATCAACATCTGACGAGTTGCCATGAGAAAAAGTTTTGCATAAGTTACAGCAATGCTCTTGTAAATCACTATCATGTAATGTCTTTAACTTTTTCGAATCAAATAAGAAACCAAAAACACTTTCAAAAGTTTTCATTTGATCAAATCTGGTCTTCACCGAAGACATTGCCATGTCCACCACAACCAAAAAGTAATCGACTCTAAATGCATCTTCACTAGATTGTATTTCCTCATCCAAACCAATTTCATCAAATTGTTTTTTTCTGAAAACACGACATATACAAAGCTTTTGGATTTACATCAAGTAATCTCTTTTGAACACCTTGATGTTTTCCTTTCATGTTAGAACCATTATCATAACCTTGACCTCTAATATTCTCAAAATCAAGAGTAAAAGACTTTAAAGCATCTAGTAACTTATCAAGGAGACCTAATCCAGTGGTGTCATCCATCTTTAGAAACTCTAAGAAGTACTCTTCTACACTTGCTTTTCTATTTGATATTTTCACACATCGAATTATCAAGTTCATTTGCTCTTGATGGCTCACATCAGGTGTGCAATCAAGAATAACAGAAAAATATCTAGACTCTTTAATGGTTTTAACGATGGAAAGCTGAACATTATGAGCCAAAAGAGAGATAAACTCATTTTGAATATTATGACCAAGATAATGACAATGAATTTCATGACTATGAATGCGTCTAATATGATCTTGGATTATCAAATCAAATTCTGCAATCATTTCAATAGCACCTAAGAAATTACCATTACTATCTTGGTAAAGTTTTTCATTTTTTCCACGAAAAGCAAGATTTCTTTTAGCAAGAAATTTTAAGTCAAACCTCCAACGTTCTTTCTCTTTTGCAATTTCTTTCTGTAGTGGTTTATCAATTGTGAGATTCTTCTCAAATCTAACTTTCAGCTCTTTCCAAGTTTTCATGTTATTCATATGCTCTACATTTTTTTCATGATCTTTAAGTCTCTCACTAAGATGCTTCCAGTCATTATAACCATCATTAGCAAACATATTTGAACAAGTTCTCGATTTAAACAATTTGCAACAAAAGCAATAAACCTTGTTCACATGTTTGGAGTAAACCAACCAATTTCTGTCACTAGTTTCCCCGTTACGCAACTTCCTAGAATAATAATTATATGAGAAACGCCTATTGGTTGCATCTAAAGGAAACACAAGATTCAATTCTCTTTGAGGTCCTTTTTCCACTAACACATCTCTCCTTTTATTATCAAGGTTTTCCCAATACCTAGGATCAAAAATATCAACACGAGAATTTGGGTTTTCACAAACATTTAAACTTATCAACATTAGATGCATTAACCACATTATCATGTTCACTCAAGTGACTAATGTCATCAGGATTATTTATACCACCACCAACAGATTCTGAATTTTCATTAGCACCACCAGATTCTGAATTTTCATTAGCACTTACTCTTGTCACAAATTTATCTAAAGAACCTCTTAGTGATTGAACAAACAATTCATCTTGTTTTCTTTTTTTTTCTTTTCTGACATCCTGATTTCTGTCCTGGCATGATGCAATCTTAACTAGATGCAAAGAAAAAAGAAGAATAGCACCTGGATGGCTGGATTTTGGGACTGAGCTGTTGGGGAATGAATCTGATTATCTGATTGCCAGAAGAACAATATAAACCTGAAAAAAAACAGTTGTTAGTAATTAGCGAGTTCCAATTTTAGAAATTAGAATACAAAATACTAGTTTAGAAAAAAACAGAGCAAAAATCAAACAGAACATTACTCAAAAACTTGTTGTCTGCTGCTTAACGGCTAGTCGGCTATGGAGAGCACTTGCTGGAAATAAAAAGAGACTTGTGTGGTGTCTGGTCTGGTCATGCGAAAGGGGTGGAAAGATGAAAAGCTCCATACGTAAACATAAAAGACAAAGATCACCCATTCCTTTTGCTGCAATTCCCTATAAATAACAAAACCAATTTGGTCCAATAATTTAATTTTGATTTTGGCCCATTAACTCATCAAATTTGGATTCCGTGAAACTTAGTTTTTTTTTTCTTCGTCAGCTTATAACAAAATTTGTTTTTTGATACATATAAAGAAGAACTGAAACTTTTTTTTGTGCCCCTTAATTTGGTGGACACGGGGCAGTCGCACTGCTTGTCCCCCGTTGAGCCGGCACTGGTCTTAGCTTACTTTATTTCTCGTATTTTTTTTTGGTGTGCAACACATTAGTCCTCCAAATTTCGACTCCTAAAAACATTTAACAGTAAACAGTTTTACCATGCATTTGTAGTAAGGTTAGGAAGATTTTAAAACTCAGATATCATAGTTAGCTTCTCCAGAACTTGGGATCGCATGACTTACCTCCATTTGTTACTTCATCGATGACGGATGGTACATCTTGGCCAAACTTACCTCCTATTTTGGCTAGATATAAGATTTAATTTTTTCAAACTGTTCTTATTTACTTAATTTAAGTTCATAACGTGCTATAGATAACTAACCAATCATACCGTATAGCACCACCAAGGCACCAATCATACATTCATACTTGTTACACACCAATCATACTCTGTTTATTAGGTTTGTATACTTGTGAAAGAACAGTAGTATCACTAAATTTTCCATATTTCTACAGTCAAAATATCTAATTGTATCGAGAGATTGAATAAATCCTCAATAAAACTATATGAATCTCCAATCAATGAGCGGTGGCCTAGTGGCAACCAATTCAACGCTATACACCTCTACAAGTAACTAACACCTTTTCCCTTTTGAGTATTATTATTATTATTGAAATCTCATATAGATTTACACCTATAGTATACGTGTTAAGATATGCATTTGAAAGTTTTATTCAAATCTCATATAGTAGATACTATTAGATACGAACCTTAGCTTGTATTAAAAGGATGTTTAGATATGTATTTCAAAGTTTGACGAAAAGAAGTGTTTGAATTTTTCCATGTGGTTTTCAACTTTACACTATAGATTCAGTACCCCAAAAAAATTTATATTCGAATCTTCAACATCGACTTTAATATTGTTAAACACAAATTGTTTCCAACGATTTTTATATATAAATTTGAGCTAGGAACTATATGATAACGTTTAAAATAATTATTGTATGATTTCTCAATATATCTTTTGTTACCGAATCCTCTGAACCCATTAATTTCGTCTGAACAAGAATATACAACTTGTTATAAAACGAAGTACGCTTAATTGATTACAAAATGAGATGTTCAACAATAAACTTTTGAATAATTTACATAACTAAAATTATAGTAACCTGGAAAAATGTATGTTGTTTCTATTTGTTTTTTAAAGAAAAAAAACATTTGTAAAATCCTAAAACAAAAGTGTCGAACTCGTAGGAAATTTCGTATTATATAGTTAAGAATAAAGAATGTACTAAAAAAAAAAAAAAATGAAATATGTGTCTAGCAGCCGGGAGACTATTAATTAATGGCCAACGCCGGGGCTAGGAACGGATTGGAGAAACCGATCAACGGTGGAGAGATGTCGAGATCGGAGTTTTCCGGAGTAGACTTCGGCGTGACCCCTTTTGCTCGGCGTCGAGGAGTTTGGGATTTTGCCCTTTGGCAGGGCAGTTAAGGTACTAGTCTTGGTTACGTGAGGCACGTGACTCTTATCTTCCTCTCTCACCGTCAAGTTTTCTTGTTTCTTTATCTCCAACAGCTTTCTTGAAGAGACCGGCGAAGGCAAGGCTGAGACGATGACGGCGATGACTATGAAGAGCCAGATGGTCGGAATTAGACGAACGGCCATGACGAGCTTTGATCTTTGGGATGAAAAAATAAGCTTTTGGTTTGAGAAGAGAAAGAGAGATAGAGAGATATGAAAATTTCAATAAAATTCTGAAGACTCAAGGTTGCTTTGAAACAATGGAGTGTTTTATTGTTTATATAGTCAATATAGATAGAGAGAGAAAAGAGAGTTCCTATCTTAGAATGTTGATAAAAAGTGACTAATTAATAAATTGGTGAAATCACTATTTGCCTTTTGGGTTTTTTCTTTTTTCTTTTTCTTTAACATAGAAGTCTAATGTGACACTCTAACACATGCATGCATAGCAAATTAGTATAACCTGGTTTTAATTTTCAAACTATTTTCTTCTCTGAAATTTCATGTATAAAAATGAATTGAGAAAGAAAATTCAAAGTTGCAAAAGTCATGTAGCACAAACTTATGAAAGAAGATTCGTGGCAGTTTCAGTTGTACAAAGAAAAATATGAATATTAATAACTAATAAGTACTCAAAAGTCAAATAGAAAGTTTTAGACAGCAGCCTGAAGTGGAAAAGGTGAAATTAGATTTCACATAAAGATAAATATTACTACTAACAAACAATTGTTGTTCCACAATGTGAAATGTATTTAATTTACAAGGAGGCCAAAGTCAAAGATATCAAATATTAAAAACTAAAAGAAAAAGAAGAGAATATGTAGACTTGAAAAGAAAGGGATTAGTCATAAAGGAGAATGTAAGAGATTGGTTTATGATATTTGGTGAATCAAGTTGAGTCTTATGTACGTAGTGAATCATAATTAATTAATCTTAATACAATCAGACTAATATAATTAGTAAGTGATTTGATGTTCGGTAGACTAATTAAATCTCTTGGGATTTGGTATTAGATACGATGTAACACGTGGGCAAGCGTTTGGTAAGTGATGAAATTGATGTTTTTCAAAGTATCAGAAGCCGCCGGCCAGCATTTTCAACGGAGGTCGTCACGCCACCGTCAAAATGTTAGGTTCCCAAGTTTCACACTTTCCGGTTCATGTTGTTATCCCCAACTTTTTTGGAGTTTGTTTCAATTATTTTGTCTGTGGTATATTTAAGACACTTATAACTTTATTTATTCTATTTAATTAACCTTGAAGAAAAAAGAAGTAATCAATACTTGCATGGCTAACGAGTTGTTAAAGAATTTGTTAACCATGCAACCTGAAACATATAGTATAATTATTGAATTCATACTTTATTAGTTGGAGACCATACTAGTCAACATTAGTCGGAGACTGGGAGTAGTACTTAATTACTTAATAATCATGTGAAATAAAAGATTAATCATGAATTTTGACCGTTTAACCGAAACCGATGCTTGAAAATATGAATTGATTAAGAATTAAGATAGTGTAAAGTGTTTGGAGGCTTGGTTAGAGTTTAACTTTATAATCAATTTTAAAAATGGGGGATCTGGATAAATGGCTTCTGGCCATAATATAGAAACTATTCAGAAATTTTATTTCTTTTTCGAAAACTAATTATTTTCCGGAAATATTTCAAGTGACGAATGTTCGTGGAATTTGTTAACAAATAGTAGTATATCTTTTAATGGCCAATTTTTTTTGTTTAATATCTAAACCGTATATGAAGAGTAAATTAGTTCTTCAATCTATCTATCTGTAGAAACTATGCAAAGCGTGTTCACCACATTAAATGAGATTAACATAAAACTCGTGGAGGCAGAGAAAAGTCAAAAGCATGGGCGGTAGTATGACTCAAGAATTGGCCTCCACGTATTTTCCTTATTTCGCTATAATAAAACATTAAAATGATCAATAATTTTCTTACTACATACTGTATATTATATAGTTTCTGCTGTTCTATATCTGTCTATCGTATAAGACATGTTTACTGGTAACCAGTTTGGTCTCCGACTAATGCTAAAGTAGCTACTAGCTAGTAAACCCTTACATGGTATCATATTGATTCAAAGGACATACATCCAAATAAGATTTATATGATCCAAACTAGATGGTAGGATTCTCAAAACTAAATATAAGATAGTATATATAATATAACCTTTTCAATTAGGATCCTTTCAATTACTCAAAACTATAATATCGTTCTTTGGTGGGTGTAACAATCTATGACGCCCGATATATACCGTTAAGGGGTAGGTTCTTTGGAAAAAAGTAATTGAAGAGGAAAAAGAAGTGAAGAAATGACAAAAAGAAGAAGGAAAGGAAAAGAGTGGGTAGGTCACATGGCCATGTTCTTGTGTTGCCGTCAACAGAGAAACATTGGCGTTCCGCGTTTTCATGATGAACACGTCCGGTCCCATCCTCTCTAGTCTCTCTACTACTCTCTTTTATGTACACATCTGATCTTTGTAATATAATAAATGCTTACACATAATTGCTTTAGAACATATTAGAGATGTATACTAGTATAATACTACAAATATGCATACTGCATACACCGTTTTTGGTGATAAATGGAAATCATATTTTAGTACTAAACCCCGATTCGTTTTTTACATGATAGTCATGGAATATTCAAAAGCTAGTTTTACTAGATTAATGGAAATCATATTTTTAATACAAATGTAGTGTTTATAGCGAAATGATTTCTTAAATATGTAAGAAGTGATTTAAAAAAATCCATGCTAATTTTAAATCTATAGTGACCAACCACAATTATTGAATTCGTGGTAAGAAAAATCGAATCATGATCTACTAACTCTTAGAATGAACGTCAGCCACTAATTAAACCGCCGTTAATCACCTTATTATTCTGGTCAAAAGTGTATATATATATATATATATATACAAATTTTCAAATGATCAGTTTGTGCAACAACAAAATATCCATTAGTTTCTTTTGCTCTCTTTTTTTTTAGCCAAGGAATCAGTCACGATATTGTCTGTTTTTAACCCCACGTACTGATATTTAGTTCTACAAATTTCAACATTCAAAGCTCACTATCTTGGAGTATACATACTCAAATGTACACTCAAAGCTCAAGTCGAATAGTTGAGAGCAATCTCCTTCAAACACAATCCAACATATATATTCGAGACTGAAGCGTAAAGGCGTAAAAACCAAAAACCATTCTTTCAGCTTGCAACGGAGTTTGTGAGTGTCCCTCATAAACCTTTTCCCAAAATCCTAACGACATAAAATCTCTCTTTTATTTAGGTGATGTCATTTTTTATTCTCTATTGCTTTTTTTTTTTTTTTGTTCTTTTTTTGTTCTCTCCTACGTACTGTGTACAAACTACAAAGGGAGTATCATTTTAAAATTAATAACCCCACATTCCGAACTTCTTTTTTTTTTGTTCGTATAACTTGTCTTTTTTTTTGTGGGGGCAAAATTTCGTATAATTTGTCTTTATTGATAATTAGATGGAAAAATATTCTTCAGGTTTTGACAAAGCAGTAAATAGTGGAATTGACTTGTGCGACAATTATTCTTGTGTTTAGTATGATTTTTCATTCCTTTATATTTAGTGTTAAATCGGAGAATTGAATACAAGTCACAATGTTTGGTAAAGTCATAGTAATTGACATGGAAACGATTTATCGTTTTGTCAGGATTTGTACTTTGACTTACAATTTTTAGTAACGCGAGAAACGACGTGTTTGATCACGTTGTCTACAACCTATCACACAGACACTCTGTTGGGAGATATACTTTAGTTTATTTTTGTTATCTATACAAGATATAAATATTAACGCAGAGAATTAAGCAAATCAACTTATGGGCTGCCGACAATTATTGCTTGGTAGATATTATACTTTATAGTGTATAATTAATATGGTATCTAATATGACAAAACTATGAAGTAAAAGTGCCATATTAGACCAGGGCCAGCTCAAAAAAACGTATATATCATAAATTGGTTTTGCTTTTGCACCTTTTTGTCTTCGAAAGTGAATACATATTAGCGAATAATGAAAATAACGTAGCCGAACTCGGTCGCAACTCGCAAACTATAGTACACGAATGTGAAATACAAGAGTTGGGTGACACTTTTATTTTTTTTCAACGACCAAGAACACGGAAGGGTCTCTCTCATTATCACAATTGCTGACTTACTCGTAACAAGTTTTTGTTCTCTTTTTCTTTTACTGAGATTAAAACAAATAGTACTATAGTATATAACATTAATTTAAAAGTTTGTGAGTTTTTTTTTTAGCGAAACAATACTTCAACCCGCCATGTATATACTGAATTCTAGTTTTATCAACTACACATATTAACATGATACCCCATAGTCTTTAAGAAGATAAATTTTTACTAGAGCAAAACATTTGTATATGCATGGATAAGAGCAAAAAAGCATGAGTTGGGATATTGGTGAGAAAAATGGGGCCTGACATGTTGATCGATGTCAGTGGCTAAGGTATCTGACTTCAGACACACTATTTCTTTGTGCCCCAAAGTATTCGTTTTGTCTCAATATACTTTGCATTGTTCTCTTAGTTAAGAAAAACAAAATGCGAGTGTTGGTCTATGAAAAAAATGAAAAAGAACAAAAGAACATGAGTTCCTTGAACGCAGCTACTGGTGTCGTTAATTTTTCATTTTTTTTTTTTTAATGTTGATTAAAAGGAAAATAATTGTTTTCATATATTTTTCTTTTGTCGTATCACTTGCTCGATTGGATTGATATACTTATGGTACGCGTGCATTTTCATTGAAGAGTAAACAAAATTCAATCTTTGGTTGGGCCGAAAGGTCTACATTAATAACGATGGTGACATTGTTGGACGGAATTTGTAATCCCTTTTGTAATTTAATGATTTTTTTTTTTTTTTTTGTAATTTATAAGACTTTATTAAAGTTTTCTTTGGTAACCACTTCTGACAAAAAAGGTAATCAGTAATATCAAAATGAAAACATGTGACACACATCAAAAGAGGAACTACAAAAGGAAATTAGTTTCTCATCAAAATTGAAGAGGAGTAAAGATAAGCATAAGAAAATACATAATTTATTATTTAGGTCAAAGAAAGATCTTCAATGTTTTTATTATGTACTCATGTTAAACAAAAAAAAAATATTTCTCTTTAAATTAACAGTGATAATTCATTAAATTTAGGAATTATTTTCAAATGAAATTCATATTATAAAAATAATTTTCTAATTATTGCTACAATTTTATTTGAAATGAACATATTAGATAAATATAGAAATGAAAAATTTATATTAAAACTTAAATTTATTTATCTTACTTTCTTTCATATATATTATAATATCTTTCTCATCAATTCAAAATATGAATAGTAATAGTATCATTGACAAAAACTGGTAAAACGTAAGCTAAAAATAAAAAGGGTACATATTTTTCAAATATTCAAGTTCTTCTTGTGTATACAGAAGTCGAACGTCGAGAGATGTTCGCAGTTTGAAATTGACGCCCACCCAACAATACACGAAATACAAAGGCAATAAACTCTCAACACTAGTTTACATTTAAAATATAATTTTAAAGCCTATAACCAAAAGACCAATACATGGCAAGGGCAAGGCCCAGTATCCATAAATCTGTTTAAACATTATGGCTTGGTGTACTAGACAAAATATATTATCTCGATTCTCAACTATATTATATAGAAACTTAGAAAGTAAGATATATGCAAAACCTAGTCAACTGTTATCGAATTTTATTTCGAAAAAGTGAAATGTTACTCATCACAGTTGTGTGTTTTATTTTGAACCATGAGATCATTTTATTATGAACTGTTCTTAAGATGAACGTTAATATTGAACAGTTGTGTGTTTTAAACCTAACTTACGAACTTATGACTATCTTATATATTCTTCAGATAGGGTTAGTTGTGTGTTCGTGTTTTTATATCATGTTGAAATTCTCCAGTTTAAAACCCATTCACAGTGAATGAATTTATGTCTTTTATAAAATTCTGAACTCATCTATTTTTTTTTTTTGTTGAATTACTAAAAGATTATGAGCCTAGGTCCGTACATTTTTTTCCGGCTAGGAACTAGAGTATTTTATAAAAACTCATCTTATTTTTCAATATCAAATGTTTAACAGCTTGGAGAAATAGAGAAAAGATGTTTGATATATGCAGGAAACAATGTGAGTTCTTGGTTAATGAGAACTCCAAAAATCCTATTTTTCTTCTGACTAACAAAGATGACATTCATATAAGATGCCGCGATTTTACCAATATTTTTTTCTTGGTTAAGTATTTCCAAGAAGTACATATATTTTACACATACAAAAATAGTACTGTAAATATATATAATTCGTTACTACAAAGTACAAAACTAGACTTCCTCTAAATATGGTTACTCAGCACAGTTTATTATCAAGTAATTTATTAGTTATAGTTTGATACCTCGATATTAAATTAATTACGAAAAAAGACACAACCTCTAAATTCAATAATTCCACAAAATTATGTAGAGGAGGTTGGACTGCCGCAATTTTAAAAATTAAAAACTCTAAAAGTCAGAACTACAGTTTGAACGTAATATAAAGAATTACGTACGAAACTTTAATAATACTAATTACAGAGAGTTTGGCAGGTCATAGCACAACTAATTAGTATGTAACGTGAATCATAGCACAACTAATTAGTTCCTTTATTTATTTGTGCTATAAATTTTCGCGTAATTCTTTTTTTTTTTAATTCACGTACGTAAGCATGTACCATCAATTTATTCTTTAAGTTATTGTTTTGGGAGATGAAGTCCCGAAAAAATGATATTTTAGATATAAAACTGATTAGCATTATTTGTCGTTAGTAATATTCAGGATCTATCTAATTAAATCCAGCAACAAAATGTCTACAACGAACTTTGATGCTAGCTAATCAGACAACACTCCAGCGAACAAACAAAGTGAGCATAGAGTATCAAACTTTTGTTCCAATATAAGAAAGTATCTAAAAACTTAATTAGGCCAAGTTTACTTTGAAAAATTTGTGAATTCTACCATTCAACGTAAATTATTATTTTTTTTTTTTTTTATTTTTTTTCCACCATTATAAGCTACAACCATAGTCTGTCTAATTATTTCTAAAAAAGAAGAAATATAATAATCTCTAAAATTTGATTTTGATTGATTTCTCTTAAATTTACATCTCTATACCGATTTGACAGCAATCTTAAATCTTTCCTACATGCATTTAAGAGTAATCTTAGTAGTTGCTCTTTTTAGAAAATTATAAGAGAAGTACAATAAAAGTTCCCAATAATATGACAAAATGAACTCTCACTTCTCAACGTACTACTCTTGAAAAATCAATGTAGATAAAAACAAATAAGATCGACATCGATTACATATACATAAAAATGACAGCCATTTTTATTCAGCTAACTACATTGCAATTCAACCCTTAAAAGAAACTAGTAAAAGAAGAAAACCCCCCAAAAAGAAAAATAGAGTAAAATGTGAATTCTCAAAGAGTAGAGAATCATGAGTAAGAAAAAAAAAAGGAATTACAAAATCGAATCATACTTTTTTTTTTGTTTTGTTTTTGCATTTCATAACAACGTATAGAGAAAGAGAGTCTTAGATGATGATTTATTGATTACCGTTGAGAAACTAAATTATAAAAAAAACGCCGTGCGTACAACGCTTCCCATGTGAGCGACAACAATATCCAATACAATACCACCACGTGTCAAAAGATCTCAACTTGTGACCCAACTACGCTACTCCGGTGACGAAACACCACCGAACACTCCGGCAACTCGCCGAGATCGGCGAACAAAGACTCATCCTCTTCTCCCATCGGAAAGAACACCGCAACGTCATCCGCAGTAGCCGAGACAGCAGTCTTTTTCTCCGATGAGAATATCGGACTTTCAAGAATCGTCGATGAAGTTGTCTCCATCTCCGTAAACCACGCGAACTCGTCGACACATGACGGAGTTGTTTCAATCTCCCTTCCAAGAACCATAAACTTATTATCTTCCTCCTCCACCTCTGGCTCCACCTCAGGCTCCACCTCAGGCTCTGGTTCGGGTATGGGCTCGGGTTTTGTTTTAGCTCCATTTCTAGAGGAAGAAGCGAGAGGCCAAGGATGGTTGTGCTCAGAAGTGTAAGTGATGAGGATCATCGTTGGATCGTCTCTGCTTCTTTCGACTTGCTTCCTAGCCGGACAACCTTTGGTGCTACTACAGCGGTAATAACCTCTAGGGTAAGGAGATCCCTTAATAGGCTTTTGGCCGTACTTACGCCAAGCCCATGAATCTGAAGGCGGAGTTGTGTCTCCTTTGTGCCGAGATCCTTCCATTTCTTTCATCGGTACGTTCACTACTCTCTTCTCTACAGATCTCCTGCTGTAAAGTAACAAGTACATCAATATATGAATATAATTTAGTTAATGGTAAGTTTTCATGAAAATTCTAATCCTAGATTATTTAGTTAATGGTAAGTTTTCATGAAAATTCTAATCCTAGATTATATATATATATATGTTTATGTACCTTCTTTTAGGTGAATGAGAAGAGATGAGAGATTTCATGTCGTTGAAGGTTGAAGAATTTGGTGACTCGGGTCCGGTTTCTTGACTGCTTTCATGATCATTGTAGCTTCTCGCCATCTGATCTAGACCTCGCTTCATGTTTATATATATATGCTCTATAAACTATATATAGACTATATATATATATATACAAGAAATTAAGCGAGGAAAGAAGGGTCGAATCAAGAATTGGATGTTTTGTTGATCTTGATCACTTTTGGAAAGATATGAGTTGCAGATGGAGAAAGAGGAGTAGAAGTAGAGAGAAAGAGAAAATGGAGAGAAGGTGGAGAAGAAGAGGGGTTGTGTATGAAAGAGGACGTGCGAGCATATGTCAAATTTAATCTCTACTTGTTTTTAAACTAATACTTTATATCCTTATCATTTAAGAGAGGGACCCCGATTGATTACTATTTTAATAGATAATAATTTGTCTATAAGGCGATGGTTACATATGATCACACCCTTTGTTTACAATAGAATAATTGAATTGCGTGGTTTGAATAGATGGGGTTAGGTATTAATACTATACATTTGTTTGTCTTTTGTCTTTATCCTCCCTTGTTCAAACCCCTTTTTTCTCTTTAGTACGTAATTAAATCATTGGAAAATGATTAGGTAATTTTATTGGGTGGTGTAGTGCGTGTGAACAAGGAAATGGTAACATTTAGTATAATCAAACTTTATCATTCGTTTAAAGTTAGATCTAAAGTTTATTTCATTTTTTTTCAAGAACTTTTCCATGCACAAAAAGTTTAGTAGTGTCTCATCTATGACACTCATGATTAACATGTTAAATACATTTTTTTTTTTTTCATGTTAAATACATTTTTAAATTATCAGTTAACGGAATATGTAATGAACGAATATGATGTCATCTTATTCATCAAAATTAGCCATTTGAATGGGGTAATCTTTATTTATGAACTAACAAAATTCTACAGATAAAGTTTGCGATTCTCAGATATCTTGTTTTGAATATAAGCTATCACATTACACTGCATATACAACTGTAACGTTTATGAATGCGTATATATACCGAAACGGGGATATTATTGTTAAAAGAGCTATCACTTATCTCATGCATAGAAGCATTTCCACTTTATGAAAAAAATCTGGCCATCTTGTGTTTGCCTATATATGCATATGCTGTACGTATATGTATATGTATATTTTTGGTGTAGAAAGCAAAATTCCCAAACACTCTCCGATGAATAAAGTACGAGTACTTGAATTGAAACTATAATTAAATAAAATACTAAATTAAATTTCTAATGACCTTTTCCTTCACCAAAAGCAACATCATCATTTATCAGCTGATGACACCCATATATAATATAGTTATCATGTTTTTAGATTTAATAATAATTTTAGTTTGTTTCTAATCGAAGAGATAATCTTCTTTATTAATGATGATTATCGTTTACTGATCAAAGTTCACTCTTTCTTCAACCTAAGGATTTTCCCTGATCTCAATTCAAGACAATAAAAATGGAATATACGAACAGTCAGTAGTACGTAAATGGAATATTAATATGATTATCACTTATCAGGGTAGTTTTTTTATTTTTTGTCAACAGGGTAGTTTTTTTTTGTCTTTCCTTTCGAGAGTACCTTCTCAACATTACATACCAATACTTATTACTAAATCTCTTTAATAAATTCAAAGCGTATGGTTGTCCACAAAAAATAATAATAATAATTCAAAGCGTATATATCCTAGGATTTTCCATTTTAAAAATTAGAAGAGACTAGCTAGCTATTTAACCTTTAAATTGAGAAAAAAGAAGTGATTTAAGCGAATTTTAGTGGAAAATTACAAGTTATTTAGAATTAGATATCATTGAAGTTAGAAGATAAAGAAACCAATTAAAGTGATTTCTTTTCATCTGAGATAAACAAACAATGTGGCAACGGTGGTTTCACGTCGGTAAAAATGAGACAATTATGACACTGATCCCATTTCCGGCAAAAACATGTGCACATTTTTGGATAATTAATTATTTGGTATTGTATATCGATAAACATAACTACTTAATTAAACATTGTTGAAAGTTTGTGTAACTAATTAAACAATGTTGAAAGTTTGTGTGGATCGTGATTTAAGTGAATATTTGTGGAAGAAAACAAGTTAATAATACTATGTTAAATATGAAAAATAACAAATAGTTTTAATTTATTTTATGAATTTCGAATGATACAAATGCAACTAATATTAACTACCGAAAATTATTTGATAAAATGTATTTCGAATTCTCTATGGATAGTTTTCTAAGAATGCTTTTCATTTTAATATATAAGAGATATAGATCAATAAAGATAACTTTTCCACCTTCATTAATTTCATCATGCGAGTCGCGAGCTACGTCCATCAGAAATTAATTAGAAAGAACCATATAATTCATATACGAGTATTTTTTTTTTCTTTTTTTTTTCTTTCTGATTTTGCTAAGATTCGACATCGAAAAAAGTAATTGTATATTTACGTAGATTTTTTTTTTTCCTTTGATTTATGTTCTTTTCACTGTGAATGAAGAATATCATGTTCTTAAAGGACTAGCAGGAATCTTTTGATTACAAAAACCTCATTACTAATCCTATGGAACTGAGAGTCGATAGATCAAAGCGTGGTTTAGCCCTCTTTTACATGAAGTTTTCCTTCTGTTACTAGTTTATTAATATAAGTTTACTTAATATTTGAAGGAACCTTACCAAAATCTTTATCAAGAAATTATCTTATTTATATCAACAAGAAAAGTATGAATTGATATAAAAATGTTTGCGTGTTGACTTGGCATTTTATAGCCATCATCTTCATGTCATAGTTCAGTTTGAAAAAAAACAAAAAAACAATGATACTCAGCCTTATTGGCAATTTTCCATATAACTACAGTTTTGCTAGAACATATCATAGTGTCTAATTAGAAACTTACTGTCTTTTAAGGATTTAGGTTGGAAAATAAAATTCAAAAAAAAAAAACAATGATATAGTGGTTGTGAGAGTTTGTGTGGATAACGGAAACCATTCAATGGTCGATCGTAGCTCGTAGAACATGATGATTTTACGATCGTAGTTATAGAAAGTACCCGTTACATCCATATTTTGATTAAAAAAGCTTTTGACCGCTTATTAAACATATGTTAATTTCAATTACCAAAAGTATGCTAATTTTGATAAGTTTTAGTCCTAAATTAATATACACAACAACTAGAGAAACAATTTAATAAGTTTTTATAAGCAAAAGTCTAATTTTGTAAATTTTGGATACATTTGTCTAATCGTTTGGAATTTAGATTAATATATTGAATATTGAATTGTTATGATGCGTGAAACGATGTGGTTGCAATATAAATCAATTCAACTATATTATAGCCACGATTTGGCAAACTTTATATATATATATTATGTTATTGGCGGCTAATATCATGGAAATTTTTGCTATTAAAAATAGGACCAATAATTAGGCATCTGACTTTTCCTAAAACCTCGGCGTGGTTCTTGTTCAACATGCCGTAGTTTATTTATATGATTTTCAATATGTCTAGATATTTACTTGTCAATTTTTTTAAAAGTATTTCCATCATTATTCCAACAAACAATTGTCGATTAATATAATACTCCATCCGTTCAAAATATAGGATGTTTTAGAAAAATTTGTTGTTTCATAATATAAAATGTTTTCAAATTTCAATGCAACTTTTATATTAGTTTAATATTTTATATTATGCAGTATTGTTTTTGATTGGTTGAACTTATTAAAAGTAAAATCTTCTTAATCTGCGTGCTTGCTTAAAACATCCTATATTTTGAAACGAGTGGAGTATTTTTCATTGTTTTTTCTATTTCTTGTATATATTGGGTTTAATTGGTGAAAAGTTAAAAGTGGGAGTAAAAAGGTAAAAAAAGTAGAAGTTGAAAAGAGACCAAAGTAAAAACTGTACTAAACCGGCCTTTGAACTCGGGATTTTTAAAGGTTTTTTCCCCTTTAACATTAAAAGCTGGTTTTGGACCGGTTTTATTTGGTTTTGATTTTGTATGGATAAGATAAGACCATGTAGCACACCAACTTCACTAAGTTCATCTTCCTTAGTCGGTTAGTCGTCGTCAGTTTCCAGCACATCGCGTTTGTTAGCTCCGACGACATAACTACAAAACAGCGAAAAGCATGTCACAAGTTAGTTTAAAATCAATTGCCAAAAATTCTTGAGTGACCTAATTAACAAGACAAAACACATGTTAGGCATATATTTGTTTGTTAGAATTATGAATCCTTCCATAACATTTAACCTGCAACAAAAAGAAGAGGCTTCATAAGAGGATGAAAAAGGAAAGCGAAGAAGAAGCAAAGAACTACACGAAGAAGAAGCGTGAAAGAGGAAGAGAGGTGAACAGAAGAAAAGTCGACAAAGAGTAGTGGTTTTGTGTTTTGTCTTAAGGGGCTGGAGTTAAGCCCACGGAAGGTTTATTGATCTAACAATACATGCATCCTGGCAAACAAAGACAGTTAAGATAAGAAAACCACACCATTTTTATATTAGATAGATTTTAGTGTCACTTATTACATAACCAAACAGCGGGTAAATTATTACAACCAAACATAGGGTAAAGAAGTCCAATAATTATTCTTCATGGTGGTTGTGGTTTCTTCTCCGAAGATCATCACTTGTTGTTCTTCTTGCTGCTGCCGGTGGTGATGGTGCTTTCGTCGACGCTTATAGACGGCATCTTCTGGTCCAAGACAACAATGATTACCTCTTTCGCTGTTCCAGTCGGTATGGTCTGGTAAATAAACAGCAGCCTGGTCCAATAATTATTACAAACAAAGTGAAAAGCACACTCATATTCTTCATGGGTGGGTGGTTTCTTCTCCGGAGGAGATCATCACTTCTACTTGTTCTTCAGAGCATGTGCAATGGTTTGTCACTAACATAGTTAATATTAATCTAAAAATAAAATGGTATATTAAATTTTAAAGACTAAAGAGAATAGGAGAGTCGTTATTAAAACATGACAACTGAAAGTATATTAAATATTTCCAGAGAAAAAAAGAACATATATACTACTTCTGTTTTGATTTTTAAAGTGGTGCACATATATTAAAATTATTTATTTTTAAACAAAACATCATTTAATATCTACTTATCCACAATTCAATCAATGAAAAAAATCAATCTGCATAATATAATTTGTTAAAACAAATTATAATTTGATTAATTTTGGATAAATTTGTGAGAAAGTCATCTATTTTAGAAGAAACAAAAAGAGGTTAAAAGATTATCTAAAAAAGAACGGAGGGAATATTAAATAAGATGATGAGTAAATGTTGTTGATGAAGACAATTGCATATTGGCGCAGAAGAATTACCGGGCAAATCTCCTTTGGCAGAGAACTCATTACAAAGCAATAGATAAAGAGATGCAAAGCTCAAAGTAATGGTTTCCTGCCAATAGAGATCTTACCCTGTAATGCATTCCCACCTTTGATCCATCTAACATGTTCACAATTGTAGCTTGCAAATATGATGTTTGTATATATACAATCTTGGAAAGGAGCATATTCCACGGTACAATGCTACTGCATAACTTTTATAGAAAAATGGTAATGCATAAGTGAATTGTCAATAAGACTGAGTTTTTATTATAACAAGTGACAATGATCTCGTCTTCGTATATTTGTAAGGAATAATCTTTCATCCCACAAGTTTTATGGTCAGACAGAATCCTAAATAAAAGAGCAACCTACAATTCTTTTATGAGAATTTGGTAAAACTAACCATGAAAAAAACTAAAATGAAATATCTAACTATACAAACTATATAACTACTATATTTTCTATATAAACTATAATATATACTATTTTGTCCTTACACCACCACTACACTTATAACGTCCCGACAGCCACATTTTAGTGGATCCAATGTCCAATTCCATTCCATAGGCCCACATTTTTTTATAGATCCCACGTCTTTTCACTAGGCCCGTGAACCCATCCATATCTGACGGTCAGTTTGATACGTCCGGGAGGCTTTAGAGACTTGTTACCATCCCTACAAACCGTCACATGATATTTTCCTGTGTTTTATCCTCACTCGCACAGTTCCGACAATCACTTTCTCGAAGGTCACCCATCCTGAGAGTACTCCAGCATAAGCACACTTAACTATGGAGTTCTCTAATGACCTTTGACCGAAAAGATAAGTGTAGTGTACTTTGTTGATATAGGTGGCCGAATAAATTCTTTTAAACCTCTCTGCAAGTCTCTGAAACCGGGTTGTCACAATTCACTTCTACTAACAGATCGCAACGTCTTCATTGCGCACCAAAACCATCACCCCCAACAGTGCAAGCCCACTCTACTTCACACTCGCATGTGTTTGGCTCTGATACCACTTGTAACGTTCCGACCGCCACCTCTTAGTGGGCCTCATATCCATGGGCCCACCTTCCTTATTAGGCCTCACCTTCTCTCACTAGGCCCGTGAACCCATCCATAGCGGACGGTCGGTTTGCTACGTCTGGAAGGCTTTAAAGACTTGTTACCGTCCCTACAAACCACCACATGATCTTTCCTGTATTTTGTCTTCACTCGCACAGTTCCAACAGTCACTTCCCAGAAGATTATCCATCCTGAGACTACTCCAGCATAAGCATGCTTAACTGTGAAGTTCTCTCAAGACCTTTAACCAAAAAGATAAATGCACTTTGGTGAGATAGGTGGCCAAATAAATTATTTTAAACCTCTTCGTAAGTCTCTAAAACCAGGGTCACAATTCACTCCTACTAAAAGATCGCAACTTCCTTGTTACACACCAAGACCATCACCCCTAACGGTGCGAGCCCACTCGACTCCACACTCGTATGGGTTCAGCTCTAATACCACTTGTAACATCCCGACCGCCACCTCTTAGTAGATCCCATATCCAATCCCAGTCTATGGGCCCAACTTCCTTATTGGACTCCATCTTCTCTCACTAGTTTCGTAAACCCATCCATATCAAACGATCGGTTTACTACGTCCGGGAGGCTTTAAAGACTTGTTATCGTCCGTACACACCACCACATGATCTTTTCCTGTGTTTTGTCTTCACTCACACAGTTCCAACAGTCACTTCCCAGAAGGTCACCCATTCTGAAACTACTCCAACATAAACACGCTTAACTGTAGAGTTCTCTCAGGACCTTTGACCAAAAAGATAAGGGCACTTTGGTGACATATCTGGCCAAATCAATTTTTTTAAACCTCTTCGCAAGTCTCTGAAATGGGGGTGTCACAACTCTCACCTCCTAACCACCATCACCCCACCTCCTTACCACCCCCACTCTCTTACAACACATCCGGCTGCCAGGAACCACCATCACCTCCGACCGCCTGGATGGACCTCCAGCCACTGACACCACCGTCGCCGACCGCGGGGATGATGGACCTTTGGCCACCGGAAAAACACCTTCGACCGCCGTGATGATGGACCTTCGGTCATCGGACACCACTACCGAAGAATCGCTGCTGCCGGAAAACCACCACCACCGGCCACCAGCCACCACAACCGCCGGCCGCCAAACACTCCCACCACCTCCAGTCGTCGGCCACCTTCACCTTCTACTACCACCTCTACCACCAACACCTAAATGATAATATCCCCAACCCTTTATTTTATTCTCCTAACTTTTTCAAATTATATGCTATATACTTAATTTAATTTTTATTTGGTTATTAGGCAAATTGGCCCTTCTTTTATTGAGTATTCGAATCCTTTCGTTACATCTTGTGTGTGCTCACAACAAAGTAAAAAGATCGTACATATATTATTTCATTACACAAAATTTATCTCTAATTTTAACATGAATTAAGAGCCATTTATATAAAATAAATTACAAACAATTAAGAGTCAATACAATGTATATTATTCTATGTTCTAAATAGACCTTGTGGATATCCATATGGTTTTTTATTCTATATATTCCACTGTAGTATATAATGTAAAGCTCTTTTAGTTAATTTAACCCAGTTATTCATCTAATTTCGTTATTTGAAAGGGTTTAAGACCATGCATGGTTGAGTCCACTAATTCAGATGGCTTTGACTTGAAAAAATGTTTTTGAGACCACTTGATTTAAGAGTTCTATATATATATATAAAGAAATGACAAAAAAAATGCTTAATCAAAAAGGTAAAAAGGGTGGTGAATATATAATTAATTATATAAAACAACAAGTGATTCTTGAAATGGAAGATCCGTGGGAATGTTCTTATATATAATTTTATAAAGCTTCCACCTGAAGACGCATAAAATGCAAAAGCTTGAAACTGCAGCTTACTCTACAAAATTACGTTATTATAAATATACATATGATGCGAGTCATGTCACTCAATAAAGTCAATCAACTTTAAAAAAGACCAAAGTTCGAGTTCTTCAGTATATGAAGAGTAAATTAAAGTAATCTTCTTTATACATATAGTCATTGCTGTTGATATCCTCTCTTTTAGTTAATTTGTCTACAAAATGAAAATACTATTGAAGACATATTTTTTATTTAACAAAAAAAAGAAGAAGAGGACGCCATCATTTGTATCTTATTCTGCTATCACCTTTTAAGATTTGAGATTTTGCTGGGTACAATGACATGCAAGACAAAAAGTTCTCAGAGTTAAGTAATGTACAGCATATTCTTAAGTATATCCAACTAAGTTCATGTTCTCATACAAATAAATATCACTTGTAACTGTAACCATCGTTCGTTAGGTTAATGAATACTAATTAAGTCTGTTTAATAAGTGAATATCGAGTCACTTTAGCTTGATTGCTGTGTAAGTAAAATTGGTTTTTTTAGTATGAATCAACGACTCTGAAAGCTTAAGTTAGAAAATGGAACCAAAAAAAATCATACGGTACAAGAGTCAAAACTCAAAACTAATAATTTCGCAACAATAATGCGCTGCTCCAGTATAGTATTCATTATTAACTAGATCATACTTGTCAACAGACAATTAATTAAGTGATATGGTTTTCTTTTTTTTTTTAAAGACATAATTTACATGAATGCTAAAGACGCAATGTGGAGATGTACGTAATGACTTTAATTTCATGCTGCATAAACACACAGTAAAAGAAAAATATATGTACCAGAGAATTTTGTTGTAACTAATTTGATATCTAAAATATACTACTAAAAATATTTAAGAAAATAGACAAAACAATACAATATACGTTATCGTATCTTATGTTTTTTCATGAATAACCCAAATTAAAAAAAACTTTTGTATTTTAAATTTAACAGGTTATACTTTTTAAGTTCTAGATTTCAAAAAATTATACAACACCACCATCTTCGAGCCCGGGCTTTGGGCCATAAGTACCTGTACATTGTAGACTGACCTCTTTAAATTAGTCATTTGTCTTTGTCCCAAAAAAAAAAAAAAATTAGTCATTTGTCTACTAGGTCAAAAATCCATATGATTCTTGTTGTGGTTACGGGTCAGTGTCATATATGTAGAGACGTTTTAGCAAGAATATATCGTAGCTAAATAAATAGCCTGACGTATTGCTATATAACTCTTTTTGCGTAGAGATTGATTTCTACAGATACTTGTTTTTGTAGTGATTCCAAAAAATATATATATCAATATACCTAAAGTGAAGTAAGTTACGGCGTATAGGAAGCTTACTCTATGAAAACTTAGGATGTTCCACCGAATATGCTAATATATAAGACAAAATGTGCATGACCTTAAATCATACACCGGCCTCTATCCCTATATATAGTTTTGTCACGGTCGAAATTTAATTATTAGTCAATATAAAACAAATAAAATGAAACAAAAGCACGGAAGGTCAATGGTTGTGAGAGAAAGGAAATAAAAAGATGATGCATGGTTGGATTACAGGGCAAATACTCTATTGGCAGATAGTTTTCTTCGACATCTATGAAATGATGTATGAATTAATGTCTTGCTGCCAAAGGAGATTTGCCCCGCAATTCATCCCATACAAAAGAACATCAATGTAGATGCATGTAACATCTTGCACGATCAGAAGACAAAGGTAAATTAATATGAGCGAGTGAAAACGCATTTAATTAAAAGGAATTGCATGCATGAGAATAATTATTTCCATTGTAGTTTTTTTTTAACAATAATTACTGCTTTTCTATGGTTTAATTTTATGAAATTATTAACAAAAATGTCAACTTAGACTACCCACTTATAGAACAAACTGAACCAAAATGACAGTCTTTTCACTTATAAATAATGAGAGATACAACCAAAGTAATCTCTTTGGAGAGAGATATAGTGTCTTTCGCCTAGAATAATATTTTATCTCCAATGTCTGTTTCACATTGTACGATCCATATCGGCTCAAACGTTTGGCATTGAGGACTTTCACCTAGAAAGTCCTCAATATCAGCCTTTGGACTAGCCTTGAGATTTTCTCAAGAATAGATAAAAGAAGTGTCAAGACTTTGTTTAGTCAACGACCAATTTGCATGACACTATGGAGTAGAATTCACATCGATACTTCAATTTGATTCCCTAAAATTGCTTACATTTAGGTAAGTTAAGATTTTTTTTTACTAAGTTTAGGGAAATTAAGATTTTTAATGTCTGAACCAAAAATAAAATAACATTCATATGTTTTTTTTTTTATCAATAAAAAACATTCATCATATGCAATTGTACAAACCAGAGTTTCATATTAAAATGCCAATTTGCAATACCCTTGCTTTGAACATTTCATGTTGCAATCAGTATCTGCTTGGCAACGAACATTGTTAAAATTTATCACTTTAACCGTTTTACAAACACATTCGCAATTGTTGTTGCAATAACCTCCTTCTGGACAATGCATTTTACAATCATCATCCTTCTTACAACAAGGAGGTGGTGGACCACGTTCACCACGACCACGAGCACCTTCACAGCCGCTGCATCTTGGTTGATTCGGCGTACAGGAGTTTTTGTTGAGAAAACTTTCATTATTTTGAATGCTAATTCCATTTTCTGCATATATAAATAAGAGATAAGGGGAAAAAACAAAAAGTACACCAACAATGAGATTTTGTTCTTTAAACATACCAACAAAAAAAAGTACAAGAAAACCTTGTAAATTCCATAAAAATTATGAAATACTATGAAGAAAAACTGAACTTGAAGTACAAAAAAAATGTTAAATATCTTTTCATACATGCACAATTCTTCTATTAAATATTTTTACTTACGTACAACCGCGAGAAGTAGAGAAACCAATAACAAAAGTTTAAACAAAACAGTTCCATTCTCAAAGTAGATGCTTTTTGCCATTTTCTCGTTTTATTTTCTTTGGTAAACTTTTTTTTATGGTGAAGTTTGACGCTATTTTTCTTCCATTTTAATCTTACTTTTATAGGCTAATTTGTTTGATGGGTTGAACAACAAAATCTGAGGGGAGTAATCATAAAATTTTTGGAAGATTGTTTAGAATTTAGAATATTTTGGATTTTTCTTTGGAAAAAAAGAAATTTTGGATTTTTTCCCTAAAAAAAAGAAAATTTGGATTTTGTGATTTATGTGAGTTTGACCGAATATTTTTGCATTTTCTGCTGACGTGGAGGGCGTTTAGAAAGGCAATTAGGGTTTTTGCTTGTTTTCCACGTTTTATGCCACAGGCGGTTACGCCGCCACGGTCTACTGCGTTCTGCTTGCCAGAGATGGCTTCGGTGGCCTCGACGGAGGCAGAGGGGAGTCAGGGTAGTTCAGTCAAAGTTGTTTCGGTGGATCTAGGTTTATTGGTGGATGGAGGGGTAGTTGCAGATTCAAAGGGTTTGGGTTCTGGTCACCAAAGTCATGGGTGAAGGCAGTGCAGAAACATACGTTTACAAAATAAGCGTTTGTGTTTTCAGAAGTCGAAGGTAAGCAGCGAGTTGTTGTTCCTAGAGAGGTTTTTGTGGATGCAAAACTATTGTGGGAAGATTTTCTCATTGGAAAGTTTTTGAATGACAAAGCGCCGCATGTGGGTAAGATTCACATGATAGTGAATAAGATCTAGAGGCTGGGAGATAAGTCCTCTCTCATTGATGTCTTGGTGGTTAATGATAACACTGTTAAGTTTAGGATTGAAAGTATACGACAGCGGGTGTTGAATCGAGCCATGTGGAATATATGAGGAATTCCTATGCTCATTACTAAATGGACGCCTTTTGTAGAGGAGGCGCAGCCGGCTCTCAGATCCGTTCCTCTTTGGGTTGTTTTGAAAAATGTACCACCAACAATGTTTACTCATAAAGGTCTACAGTTTTTATCGAGTGCAGTGGGAACTCCCATGCGACTACACCCAAAAACAGAGGCATGTTCTAGCTTTGAAGAAGCACAAATTCTTGTGGAAGTAGACCTCACAAAGACTCTACCTGTTGAGTATCATTTGGCGGGTGAAGAAGAAGGTGAATTAGATGTAGTAGTTACGTACTCTTATCGTTGGTTACCACCAAGTGTGGTAAATGTAGCAAATGGGGACATTTGTATGCGGCATGTCTAGCTTCTGATGTAACCCCCTCACCTCAAGACGTTACTGCTGAGCAGGAACCTGCGGCTGAGGTTGTGTTGTCACCAGTCAGTCCTTCTTTGCCTGCTACTACTCAAACGATGGAAACAACCTGTAAGGCAATCGAAACAGGTGATATTGCTGGTGCCACTGAGGAGGAGGATGATGGGGTATGGATAACTACGCAGAAGACAGGCACTAAAACAATGACTAGTCTGAAAGCTATGTTGAAGTTGGGTGAAGGTTCTTTGCTGTCAAACTCATACTCGGTACTTAGTGTAACGGGTGAGGAAAATGCAAAGGAAGCTGATGAAGAGGCCACAGAGAAAACGACAGAGCAGGTGAATGAGGAGAGTCTGCCTCCTAAACCACCAGTTACTCTTGCTGTTACTACATATTCAACAGTGATTGATACAAAAGGACGTGGTGTGAAGGCAACGGTCCTTCTCCGTGAGTCAATACCGCGAGCCTCAAAGGATTCTAATAAATATGTTTCAAACCCATCTACTCAGCCTACCCGAGACCAGCGTAAGCTGGACCCCCATCATCATTAATTAATGTCGAGCTTCTTTTGGAATGTTCGGGGTTTCAACAAAAAGTCTAAACATTCTGTCGTTCAAAATTGGATCAAGCAAGGAAATTTTCAGTTTGGTTGTTTATTGGAAACCAGGGTTAAAGAGAGTAAAGCCGATATAATTCTTGGTTCTGTCTTTCCAGACTGGTCTTATATCACAAATTATAACTTCAATCGCAGAGGGCGAATATGGGTGATGTGGAACTCTAGAGTACAGCTAACACCCTGCTACACTAGTAGTCAGGTCATAATCTGCTCTGTTCTGTTAGAAGGAGTTGCAGAGGAGTTTTTTGTTTCGTTTGTGTATGCAGCAAATGGTGTGGAGGACCGCAAAGTTTTATGGGATGATCTGAAGTACCACCAAGATTCTCCATTATTTTGTAATAAGCCATGGATGGTGTTTGGCGACTTTAACGAAATACTAAAGGGCGAGGAACATTCCCGCTACGAAAATTATCCCACGGTGCCTCCAGGAATGCGTGACTTCCAAGAGGCTGTGCAGCATTGTTCATTGAGTGATCTGCCGTCTCATGGTCCTCTGCATACTTGGTGTAATAAGCGTGATTTTGGTCTCATTTGCAAAAAGCTAGACATGATTCTTGTTCATGGCTCACTACATTTCGATAGTCTTATGGTGTTTTGAGGCTGGGGGATGCTCAGATCACTTAAGGTGTCAGATCAAGATTGGGGGAGAACAACCAAAGCTTCATCGGCCGTTTAAGTTCACGAATGCCTTAGTTGAAGATCCTCGTTTCCTGCCAATGGTAAAAGAATATTGGGAAGATACAGATCAACTATACCACTCCACCTCAGCGATGTATCGTTTCTCAAAGAAGTTGAAATCTCTGAAGCCGAAAATAAAACAGTTAAGTCGAGAAAGGTTTGGTGATTTGGAGAAGAAGGCTAAAGAGGCTATTGAGCATCTATGTGCATGTCAGATGAGACTATGCAAAATCCTACTGATCATGCTATGAGGTGTGAATCTGTAGCTTACAATAGGTGGTTGTTTGTCTCGCGGCTGGAGGAAAATTTTTTGAAGCAGCGTTCAAAACTGCATTGGTTAAAGGTGGGAGATGGAAATAACAAGGTTTTTCATCGTGCAGCAAAGGCTCGGGAGATTAGAAATGTGGTCAAAGAAATCCTTTGCCCTGGTGGTATTATAGCAGACACACAAGAGTCCATAAAAATTGAAGCAGAGAGATTTTTCCGGGATTTTCTTGGACACAAGATAGCTAACTATCAACCTTTTAATGAGGCTGCTTTATCTGATTTGCTACGCTATCGTTGCTCTGCACTAGATCAAGTTACATTGGTGAAAGACGTGACAGAGACAGAGACCAAAGATGTTCAGTTCTCCATGCCGAAAGATAAAAGCCCAGGGCCTGATGGGTATACTATTGAGACCTGGAAACGTACCCGGATCGCTGTTCAAAGGAAGTCGTGGACTACTGGTGTATGGTTCTCACATGCCACGCCCAAATACTCTTTTATGGTTTGGATCGCCGCACAAAATCGCCTGACTACAGGAGATCGCATGCAACAGTGGAATGCTCAGATTGATGCTTCTTGCTCTTTATGCGGTGCACCACAAGAAACCCGCAACCATCTGTTTTTCACTTGCTCATACTCGACAGATGTATGGTCAGGCCTCACCTCTCAGCTTCTTGCACAACGTTTCTCTACAGATTGGGAAACCAACATGACTCTCCTCGGGGATACTTCGTTGGGGACCCCTACTCTGTTTTTGTTGCGTTATGCTTTCCAGGCTTCATTACATTCCCTTTGGCAAGAGAGAAACAACCGCCGACATGGGGAGCCACCGATACTCTTCACTCTGCTCGTTACACGCCTTGACAGACAAGTACGCAATCGGCTGCTTTCCCTACCACTAACCGGAAAATTTGCTGGCTGTATGGAGCGATGGCTAGCCTCGCGTTTGAGGAGATAGCCGGGCCACACCATTATTCTTTACTATTTGTACAGTCTAAAATCATGTTTTAAACTTCAAAAACTCTCAGCTTCACGCTGCACTTTATGTAACAATCTTTTTTCGAATAAATTTTACATTTTATTCAAAAAAAAAAAAAAGAGTTTGACCGATATTTTGGTGATATTGATTGCTTTTATTTTTTTTTTTAAAAAGAGAGAAATAGCTTGTGATTTTGTGAGATTTATAAAAATAAACAAGAAAATTTTTAAAATAAATGATATATTTTAAAAAGTTTTGTCCATATATACTTTATCTACAAAAAAGTTTGGCAAAAGTTTGCCTACTTCTAATAAAAACGTGTGCATATGGACTTTAGCATGTTTGAGTCTTTATTCAACTTTTTTTTTTTTTTTTGAAAATTTGTGAATTTTCATTAGAGAAAATGTACTGTAGAAGCTACAGTACGTTTACACATACAATAGGCCTTGCCAAAAAAATAAAATCAAGGGCTATCGCTATGGCTTTCATCACTGGTGAACGGTAAGCCTTTTACACAAACTTTAGCCAGTCCCGCAACATATGCTTGAAAAGCTTCATGTGACTCCTAGCAAGGATTGCATCTCTGATTCCTCTATCCAGTGCTCTGAATAACACATGCGGCGGGGTGAAGAGGTTGTTATGCAGCCGATTGTTTCTCTCTATCCAGACAGTGTAGATGACGGACTGTGCAGCGAGCCTCCTAAGGGTTTTAGTAGAGGTGGCATCAGAGGAGTCCAACCAAGCTGATAAGGCCTCCCAGTTGTGAAAAACGAAGGGTCGGTAGCCCAATCTTCTTGTCACTTGTGTCCAGATTTCCTCACTGAGCTCACAACGAAGGAATAAGTGTTCACGCGTTTCAAGCCCTTGTCCACAAACGCAGCATGTAGTTTCTATTTGCATTCCCCAGCTTGCCAAACGAGATCGCGTAGGAAGTCGATCTAGATGCGTGAGCCAGAACATAAACGCATGCCTGGGGGTTTCCCCTTTGTACCAAACTTGGTGCACCCAAGGAGGCGGGACAGATCTTTGTCTTAGTGCCTCCCAGGTTTGCTTTGCGCTGAAAGAGTCTTTTTCCTCACCATCAATGTTCCAGAGAAAAAAGTCAGTATCAGGGCAATTGGCAGGAGAAGGTATTGTGGTGAGATAGATGTGCAGCTGCTTCGCTTGCGGTGAACGAGATGGTCTCAGAAGCCAACCTGAAGGAGAACAGGCGTGCGAAACAGTAGCATTAATTGGGATACCTGTCTGGGCTGGTCCAGATGGTCCGATAAAGTGGATGAGCTGACCAAGTGGAGACCAGTAGTCATACCAGTAGCTTATCTGCTGACCATTTCCCACGACACAAAGGAGAAACCGGATGGCTTGTGTGCGCAACCGCAGTAGAGCCTTCCACATCACGAGTTTGCCTTTTTCTCATCCAAAAGCCAGAATGAACCCTCTTTGATTTTGTTATTTTTAAGCCACTGAGCCCACAGGGAGTCCCCAATGAACAACCTCCAAATAAGCTTAAGACATAGCATTTTATTCCAGGTAGAAAAGCACCTGAAGCCAAGACCTCCTTCCGCTTTTGGGAGACAGAGTGAGTTCCAGGCAACTTTTGCAGTAGGCTTCTTGTTAATGTCACCTATCCACAAGTACCTAGAACAGAGACTTTCAATTTGTCTTATGCAAGCTTTAGGCAGAATGAAAGCCGCCGCCCAGAAGTTAACTGTTCCGTAGATGACTGAGGAGATGAGGGCCATGCGACCCGCATATGTCAGAGCACGAGCAGACCAAGCAGTGAACCGAGAAGCCACTTTGTCAATCAGTGGCATGTAATCAGCAATCCGAAGCTTGCGGTGCATAAGAGGAAGCTCCAGGTAACGGAATGGAAATGAACCAAGCTTGAAACCAAGAGTAGATATCTCTAGGGTTTCACACTGGTTCACCCCTGCAAGATAGAACTCAGTCTTGTCCTTATTCATAGAGAGGCCTGACATGTCGGAGAACTCCTGCAGAACTGTAGTGATGTTGTTCAATGAATCCTTCTTGCCGTCAAAGAAGACCATTATGTCATCTGCAAATGCAAGGTGCGTGACTTGCGGGTTGGAAGCTGTCGAATGAAAATGCAAGGTGCGTGACCATTATGTCATAATTTTTGTTTAAGAGCTGGGAGAACACTTCCATTGCAATGGTGAAAAGGTAAGGTGAGATTGAGTGTCCTTGCCTAAGACCTTTGGCTCCCTTGAAATAGCCACAAGATTCACCGTTGACTGAGACTGAGAAGCTCAGAGTTGTAATACATTGACTGATGAGCTTGATAAAATGCGAGGGAAAGTTCATGGCGTGCATTGTGTTGATGAGGAATTCCCAGTGCACTGAGTCAAAGACTTTCCGGAGGTCAACCTTAAGTAAGCCACGAGAGGAGATGATTTTCTGATTATAGCCTTGAACGAGTTCTGTTGCAAGTAGCAGGTTCTCCACCAAGAGGCGGCCTGGGATGAAAGCTGATTGTGAGTTGGTGATGAGATCCGGCAGGACAGCCTTGAGACGATTTGCTAAGAGCTTAGTAACCACTTTGTAAATGGTGTTGCAACAGGCAATTGGGCGGAACTCACTCATTCGAGAAGCATTGGGGGTTTTCGGAATGAGGGATATCAAAGTGGAATTCCATTGCTTGAGTAGTTGCCCTAAGGCGTAGAACTCAAGGACAGCAGCTACAAGTTCAGGACCTACCGTACTCCAGTGCGCAGTGAAGAACTCGACACTGTACCCATCAGGTCCAGGAGCCTTGTTGCGAGGTAGGGAGAACACAACAAGCCTAATTTCCTCATGAGTGAATGGCGTTGAGAGTAGCTAGATTGCAGAGGATGAGCACCGCTGCGGTAAGAGATCAGCCAGTTCGCTAACACTGGGGGGTGAAGCGCTGGATGAGGTACCAAGGAATTCAGTGAAATAATCCACTGCAAGCTGCTGAATGCCCTGCTTCGTGTCTACTATCTGGTTAGCATCATCAAGCAGATAAATGATCTGGTTTTGAGATAGACGCGTAAGAATCACCCGATGGAAGAATTTTGAATTGCAGTCTCCTTTTTTCAACCAACAGATTCTTGATTTTTGCCTAAGGTAGGACTCTTCTGCTTTAGCCAGGACAACCTATTTCTGATGAGTTACCTTTTCGTCGCGTTGCGTTTGTGATGAAAGAGAGCTAAGCAGACTCTGCTGGCAAACAAGCAGTTCCTCAAAAGCTTCGCTAGTTCGTTTTTCTATGGCTGAGTAGTTCTCTCGAGCAAAAGTTCGGATGACATATTTAAGTTTTATTGGACAACTTCAACATCTTCGAACAGTCGAAAGAGAGAGCATATTGGACAACTTTTATTTCATTTCCAATGTCTGTTTCGCATTGTACAATCCATATTGGCTCAAACAAAGGCTGGCATTTGTTCTTTCCATATTGGCTCAAACAAAGGCTGGCATTTGTTCTTTCCACACATTCTATATATTAACATATATAAACAAGCTTCATGGTTGAGCGGAGAGTCGAGAGTTTGGTTGTGGCTGAAAGAACAAGTGAATAGCAGACGTAAGGCTGCGCGGACGATTGTTGGTGACTCTCGATGCAAGAGGGAACTACATTGAACTGGAAAATCACATTCGAAGCAACACATGTAAAGCAAACCAGAAGAAGATAGCATGGTTTTAGAGAAATAAACCCGCTTTCGTAAACCCTTTCTATTCTTCCTTCTCCAATTTTTTAAAAAATCATATTTCGTAAATTACTTTTTCTTTGTACAAAAAAATAAACATATCCGTTGAAAATTATAATTATTTCGTATTTATATAAAAGTCTTTAAAGTATATTAATATCACTTTCCGCTCAAGTCGTTTCTCTCTAGCTGACTAAAATATATCATTGGCTCTTCGACTAACACAGCGTGTGTCTCCAGAGACCGTGTGAGTAACGCGTCACGACCAAGTCATAAATATAATAATTACAAATTTATTTGCAGTTAAGTTGTGAAGAACTAACGATATTCTCACGTTTTCATATACGTTTGTGTTGTTATCAACTCCTCTAACGAATAGACATGAGGTTATAATAATGGCCATCTTAGATTATAGTTAACGTATATATATATATGATATAGCTTCGATAAATCATATTTTAGGTAGCTATGGAAAATTAAATTTCGTTTCATCTTTGATTGTAACAAAGGTTTGCTTGAAGGATTTTTTAAAATAGCTTGTTATCAGTGATCATGTAATTTTAATCATGCAGTGAGCTTATAAAAAAAAAAAGAATATAATCTAGAAAACCAAAAAAAAAAATGCAATTTTGTCATGTCATATTCAGTATTGTATGACAAATGTGGTATTCAATCAAATAAAATTATTATGAAAACATAAAAGTATATCAAAATTGAAACTCTAATTAAATACGATTTTACCACTTTATTTTTATTCTTTTACTTTTATTCGGGCATTCTATGTACGTCGTAGTCCTACTCCCACTTCAAAATTCTGACTTCCCCCCTACGTGTAAATGTGTAATGTAAACAAGTCCTAAACTAATTTATTTTATAATATTTCTTCTTTGACAAGTTAATGACATATAAATTAGTTTGAGACCCAAATTAAAAAAAAACGTGAAACGAATTGGATTATGTATATTTATAGTTATAGAACCAAAGCACACGTAAGTCGTAACCATACGTGATACGTCAATATCTATTTATACAAGTTTTCATTCTCTCTCTCTCTCTCTCACACACACACACAATCATAACCAAGTTTCTCAAGCTCTTTGAGTCTTGAGGGACTGCGAGATGGAAATAAGTGAGACCTCAAAACATAATTCAGGACAAAACCCAGATGCCAACATCGAACAACTCTGAAGAATGAAAGAGCCGACATTGTAATCACACCGGTCATCAAACAACTTCTCCCACGATTTACTCTTGTGTCTGGCCAAGAAGACGCTGTCCAGCTCGCCAAACTCTTGAAAGCCAAGTAAATAATCATCTTATCTTTTCCCCATTATAGATCATGTAGTCTTAAGAAAATGAATCAACACTCTCTTGCTTTTTGTAGTTATCAATCGGGTTTTTGTTGAACATTTAGGTTTGTTGTGCCGATGCAAAATGGTGAGCTTGAAGCAAAGGGACTTTTAGCTAACAAAATGGTGCAGCTTTCGTAAACCCCAAAAAATAATGAAATCCAAGCTAAATATTGGTTCCATCTGGCTCAATGGTGATAATGTTTGATTTTTGGATGCAGGAATTATTGTTGATAGAGCTCCCAAATGCTCAAGTGTTGGACCCTATATAGCAGGCGTGCCTCTGGAGATCTTGCTCGATCTTTAGAAGTTTAAAATTCCCTATATATTAATAGAGAAGTACACTTGAGAAAAAAGTTGATGTGTCAGTTACATAGCTCATGACATTTTTATCAAATAACCCTCGAAACATCTACTTATTTACAACTACATGCCATTGTATTTATAAAAAAAAAAAACTATAATTCTCTCCTCTCACCTCATTATTATTTGCATATATATCATTGACATATATAAGACAATGTTCTTTTCTATAAGTTTTTTAAAATGAAAAATTTAATCAACAATTAAAATCCAGAAATGTATTTAATTATCAATTTTATAACATATTTAATTATTATAAATAAATTACATTTCACAAACAATAAAAAAATTATTCATTTATTTACCACTTTTATACATTTTCTCATTGCATTTTTTAAACTTATGATTAGTTTAAATCAAATCGATTAGTCTAAAAGGTATTTTTTTATCTATTTAATGGTATAGTGATGTAGATGATAATGTGAAATGTGAATTTGATTTTTAGAAACACAAAAACACATCAAAAATTTATACACCACCTTAAAATTCTTTTCAAAGTTCAAATATTTCACGGGTAAAACGTATTTTACCAAAAATAAACACAAATTTGAATAAACAAAAAAAAATTTTACTTACATATTTTGTTTTACACAAAATAAATCTTAAATTTCAAATAATAATCTTAAAAAAAACGTTACTGCTTGAGTATTTGTACTTCCACTAGGATATATCCCGTGCATAAAGCACGGATCAACAATTTTTAAAAAATTTATAAAATAATAATATTTTTTTTAAAATTATTTTGTTTGAGATAATATTTATTTTTAATTGTTATGTAAATCTATTAGTCTATTTGAATACTAATTATTTTAGAATATTATACTATTTTATTTTTGACGTATTATTACAGTTTATATTGTTTATTTGTTGTATTTGCATCATTATTTTGTGAAATATAAAATAGTAATTGTTCATACATTTAGTTTTACCAAGCCGCCAATATGAAAATTAAAACACACATTTTCATACATTGAGTAATATATCTTCGTTTTAAAAAATTCAAATCACAACATATGCAGAAAAATATGCAATTATTAATGATAAGTATTATATGAAAATTTCAAACAATTTGTAAATAAAATAAAATAAACATGATAGGAGAATCATAATTTGAAATCTTAACAAAAATTTTGAATTTAGTTATTAAAAATAATTGTATTGTATATTTGGATATAAAATCTTAGTTTTTAAAATTCTGTTTGGTTTATATATATTTTTAAAAAATAATTAGTAATTTCGTCCATAATTTATTAGAGAGAGAAAATATATTATTAGATTTTTTAGATTTTTTAATATTTGATCTGTGAGTGTTTTTATTTTTAATTAATTATATTTATTTAAATTAGTTAATTAAATTTAATTAATTTTTTCTAATGGTAATTGAATGTAATTTTTTACATATTTTAAGGTTAGTTTCATATTTGTACTTCTCAATTAATATAGTAGGATAAGCAAACATTGCATCTTACATACTTACTTGATTATTATGTCTTTCATTTTGTGAAGGTTAGTGATATAGCTGGCTATGAGAAGCAGGTGGATTGAAAATCCTAGTTGATCCGATCGATTCTTATGGCTAACTTGGATTTTGGAATCCCATGGTTTTATACTTTTTGAAAGTTAAAATTTATACATCACGTACTTAAACTAAAGAAGCTAAGTGATCATATATATTGTTTAATATTTTGAAACCTAAATTGTAAGCAAACCAAGTTAGATTCTCTGAAGAAATTTGAAAGTAGGTAACCAACGAAAAGATGGGAAAACTAATCAATTGCTATTTCAAACAAAATACTAATTAAATTAGGTGATATCTCATGATATATACATCACCGATTAATATTTTTTCTAAAATTATCATATAGTAATAAAAATAATTGTTATATTTCTTTTAAAAAACTATTTGTTTGAGAGAGTATTTATTTTTGATATTGCAGTTTTTTGGTAAATCGACATAAACATTTTTGAAAACTAATTATTTTGCAATGTTATAGTATTTTAATTTATTTGATGTATATTACAGTTTTATATTGTTTGTTGGTTGTATTTGCATCATCGTTTTGTGAAATATTTTTAATTAGTAATTATAATATTGTAACTGTGAGAAAATAAATTTTATTAATTTATTAACTGCATAAATTTAGTGTTACCAACTCGCCGTTGTGGAACATTAAACACATACATTTTTCTTCTTAGATTGAGTAATATATATTCATTAAAATAAAATCAAATTACAACATATGCAGAAAAATTCTACATATTTATGAATCATATGGATTATATGATAATTCAAAACAATTTGTAAATAAAAATAAAGATAAAGATGATAGGAGAATCATAATTTAAAATATTAACAAAATCTTCCAAATATAGTTATTAAAAATAGTATACTTAGATATAAAATCTTAGTTTTTAAATTCTAATAGTTTTACAATTTTTAAAAATTAGTTAGTAATTTTTGTACATAATTAATTTAGTGAGAGAAAGTAAAAAAAATGAAAACTAATAATTATTTCAAAGATTTTATTAGTCTAATATTTAAATTACATAACTACCTTTACTGAAAAATTAAACATTTGTAGACTAATGACATGACAATGTAATTTTTTACACTATATAAAGTTAAATTTATATTTGTATTTTTTAATTAATATAGTAGGATATTTGTTATAAACATTAAAATAAAAATAAAACGCAATTACTTGCAACTTAAAACCCAAAGCATCGCTGTTCTGATGAGAACGACTTAGTCAAAAGCATTATACAACATTATCATAACCCATTCATCGCTAGAATCATCACTATTAGTGCTCTCCTTTTCTTTAGTTTTAGTATCTGCTTTAATAGGTTTTCCATCTCCATCACTTTCCTTGGCATCCTCAGAATCATCTTCTGATGATATATCAAGTTTCTTCGCAGGTTCCTTCGAACTACTCTCTGCCTTGGCCTTTACGGAATCATCTGAAGAAGAGTTGCCAGATATCGACTCATCCTTGCTGTTTAAAGTAGCCTCAGAAAGAGGCTTCTCGGCACAACTTTTCCTCTCCAACTCCTGTAAAAGGCGAGCCGCATAAATACGTGTTTCCATCCACTCACGACGAGCCTTCTGCTCAGACTCAGAGAATGAGCAGAAAGTTTTCTTGGCCGGACGCTTCTTAGTCGTCTTAGCGTCAATTAAGATCGTAATCGTCTCTTTGTCCTCCTTTGTACACGAAAGAACGTCTCTCTTATCTTTCTTCAAAGGCTTTGTGGCCTTGAAAACATACTCGCACATGGAGGAGAAAAAAGAGAAAAGCGAAGTAATCACAGACTCGCCCATGGTGACGACAACAGAGAAAGAGACTCTCGGTTTTAGTAAAAAATAAATCCCTAGACAAGTGCTTTTTTTATATATACTAGTTAGTAGTTAGGAAATTCGATATATAGTAGGATATAGTAAGAATATATTCTTGCTGTCAAAATTTATTCTTTTTAAAAACTAGAAGATATTCTTGAAAAAAGTATATATATTTGCTACATAATCTTTTTATAATAAAAAATAATGAATTGAAATCAATGATTCAAAAGATAAAAGCTATTTTAATTTTAACATTATATTTGAGGTAAAATTGTAACAACCAATGTAAATATAACGAAGATTGAGTCCGAGATTCCTGGAGGGAAATTCTCCATGTCAATCTTTCTTCCAATATAGGTTATTGATTGATCACTTTGTAACATTGATGCCAAAGTATTAAAATTTGAGTCAGCGACGCTTTGTCAGAAGTGTGAATATGTGATGGTAAGTTGTTTTTGCATCATTCACTGAATAAGCGGTGCAAGTTATTTTTGCAAGTTTTATTTTAAAATGGTTTGGTATATTTTCATCCTTAGGCCTTGATTGATAGTGTATATAATTGATCACTAGGTACTAACCCGCGGTAGACCGCGGGCTAAATATTTTATTTTAAAAAAATACAGTGATTTGTGATTGAAATTGTTAGTTTAGAATCTTTGGAATTTTTTTAATTTTTTAAAATATTTATGGAATGGATGACTCGATGATGGTTTGGTATAAAATAGACGGCTGTATTTATAGGGTGAAGGATGATTATTTTCTTATCTTCCCATTCTAGTGATATAGTTGTGAGTATTTTTAAAAAATATACGGTATTTGGTTTTTTTAAAGAGTATATTCTTCTTTTTAGTTATAGGAAGATAAAGATATTGTTAAAGGAATATCTTATGAGAAAAGATTTTGTTAAAGGATATTTTTTGTTTAGATTGTTTGTTTATGTGTTTGATTTAGTTGGATTAATTATCTATGTAATCCCGCAATTGTGGTTGAGTACTCGAGTAGGAATTTTAATTTTAAATAAATAATTATTAATTACTAATTATCTTTTATAGTTTTTATTGTTTTAGATTTTATTTAAAATTTTCTAATGGCAATTACATGTAATTTCTTACACTTTTTAAGGTTACTTTTAATTTTGTACTTCTCAATTAATATAGTAGGATATAGATTTTAGAAAATCAATCACGTTTTGTTTAGAAAGCATAAAGGGAACATAAAAGGCTTTTAAATGCTCCATAGCCCAATGCTCATAAACGAAGCATTTCCCAAGCATAATAGTTTTAAAGTTATTAAAATACAATTTTACCCTCATTAATCACCTAGAGTTTACTATATTTGTATATTTAAAATGTCTAATTTTGTAATTTTATGTCTAAATGCTAACAGCTGTACCAATCACATGTCATTGTTAATAAATAATAACATACAGCTTATGCAGCATACTGCTCATGCTGCACAATGCTAATGATTCACTAACCGTTGTTCCAATCAAAGCCTTATAGTAACATTGGTAACTTAATCTGCATTGTTGCCGACTGATATCGACTGATATCTGCATTTTTCTTTTTTATCAAATTCACATATTTTATGGTTCACATTATCATCTACATCACTATACCATTAAATAGATAAAAAAAATACCTTTTAGACTAATCGATTTGATTTAAACTAATCATAAGTTTAAAAAATGCAATGAGAAAATGTATAAAAGTGGTAAATAAATGAATAATTTTTTTATTGTTTGTGAAATGTAATTTATTTATAATAATTAAATATGTTATAAAATTGATAATTAAATACATTTCTGGATTTTAATTGTTGATTAAATTTTTCATTATAAAAAACTTATAGAAAAGAACATTGTCTTATATATGTCAATGATATATATGCAAATAATAATGAGGTGAGAGGAGAGAATTATAGTTTTTTTTTTTTTATAAATACAATGGCATGTAGTTGTAAATAAGTAGATGTTTCGAGGGTTATTTGATAAAAAATGTCATGAGCTATGTAACTGACACATCAACTTTTTTCTCAAGTGTACTTCTCTATTAATATATAGGGGATTTTAAACTTCTAAAGATCGAGTAAGATCTCCAGAGGCACGCCTGCTATATAGGGTCCAACACTTGAGCATTTGGGAGCTCTATCAACAATAATTCCTGCATCCAAAAATCAAACATTATCACCATTGAGCCAGATGGAACCAATATTTAGCTTGAATTTCATTATTTTTTGGGGGTTTACGAAAGCTGCACCATTTTGTTAGCTAAAAGTCCCTTTGCTTCAAGCTCACCATTTTGCATCGGCACAACAAACCTAAATGTTCAACAAAAACCCGATTGATAACTACAAAAAGCAAGAGAGTGTTGATTCATTTTCTTAAGACTACATGATCTATAATGGGGGAAAAGATAAGATGATTATTTACTTGGCTTTCAAGAGTTTGGCGAGCTGGACAGCGTCTTCTTGGCCAGACACAAGAGTAAATCGTGGGAGAAGTTGTTTGATGACCGGTGTGATTACAAAAATCCATTCAGATATCTTTAATCACCTTTTGGATGTATACCATAGATTCAAAGTTTATGACTATTATCCTTTATTGGTAGCTAATTAGCATACAGAGTAAATCAACCAAGGGAATAGGGATGAGCAACAATCCCCAAGATGTTAAGAACAAGGACTGGACGTAAATATATATTTAGCCAAAAGTTTACTTTATAAAATGTGTCTCACCGTCATGAGAAATGATCTTTACACCTCCATGATGCATAGACATCAACCAATGCCTGCCAGAAAACAAGAAAATGGAGTTTCATTAATTATAGGTAGATCTTTTTTTTATTTTTTTTCAGTTAGATCACTCACATGTAACAATAATTATATTAAATACTGGTGTGGAAGAATTACCGGGCAAATCTCCTTTGGCAAGAACTCACTACAAAGCAATGCATAAAGACATGCAAAGGTCAAGTAATGGTTTCGTGCCAATAGAGATCTTACCCGGTAATGCATTATCACCTTTGATATACATCTCATCTCTCCACAATTGTAACCTGGAAATTTGATGTTGTATTTATACAATCCTAGAAACAAGCATATTCCACGGTACAATGCTACTGTATCGTAAATAAGACTGAAGTTTTAGTCCGCGAATGATCTCTTGTCCGTATAATTATTAAAGAATCATTTTCCATGCCACAAGATTTGTAGTCAGACATTTCTAAAGTAAAAGCGTCCTACCACTTTTTCCTTAAGGTACTCAAATTCTTGGCCATATCTTTTATACGCACACATTGAAATAAAACATCGTACGTGTATCATTTCATTTCATCATACTCAATATTTAGTTTTAAACCTAATTAAGTAGTCGATACCAATGTGTATTACATATCATGTGCTAGTACTTGTGTGTGAAAGCATTGTTAATTTTACCAACTGAAAAACTATGGAGCTAGAGACATTTAAGTTCAATAAAATTATTATTAATTAAAATATGTATCTATACTACTACAAATTCTCAAAGCCTGTTGTGCAATTAAAATCTCTCAACCTAATTATTTTTTCTTCATAATTTGAAAGACTAATTGAAATGGTTGTGACTTCTCAAATTAAAATGCATTTCATCAGACCACTTGTTTCAGAGTTGTATATAAAGAAATGATAGGAAAATAAAAGAATGCTTAATGTGGAATACAAAGAAATGGGTGGTAAATAATGATTGTAGAAAATAGAAAGTGATTCTTGAAATGGAAGATCCGTGGGAATGTTCTTGTAGTTTTATTAAGGGCGTCCACCCGAAGACGACGCACAAAATGTAGAAGCTCGAAACTGCAATTTAGTCTACAAATTTGCGATATTATACTCATTTTTATAGTATATATGATGCCACTCAATAAAGTCAATCAACTTTGAAAAGGACCAAATTTCGAATCTTATTCAATTTATACAAAGTACATCAAAGTACTTTTTAATATATAGACTATAGAGTCATTAATTACTTTAAAGATCCTTTCATTTATTTGCTTTTTATTTTTTTGTTAAAAAGAATAAAGCAAAAGTAACTTATATTACAATGACATGCTTTGTATCCTATTCTTGTATCATTTTCTAAGATTTGTGATTTTACAATGACACAAGACGTAAAGTTCTTAGCGGCAGATACGTGCAGCTAGCATATCCTTAAGTATATCCAACTACACCAAAGATCATATACACTCATACGTACATTTACCATTTGTAAAAATCGTTCATTACGTTAGTGAATATAATTAAGCATGAACGGTAACGAAATCCTTGGAATATATAGTAAATAGTACTTGTGGTGATCGCATGATTGCGGTCAAATATCATGATTTTTTTTTTTTAAACAGAATATCATGAACTTACATTAGTTGTTTTAGCCTTTTAGGGGTGGGAAAAAATCAAACCGAACAGAACTGAATTTTATCGACCCAATTTTATAATCTGAACGATAGAAATTTGGTCACATGACACTTATTGACACTGTACATCTCTATTTTCCCACTCGTGTTTAATGCAAGAAATAGACGAAGTTTATGGGGAAAAAAAGATCAGTCCTTACATGTTAGTAAGCATTAACCATTACAGTACGTCAGTCATAATTTTGTGGACATTTGTTAAATATGCAGACTTCCATGACACTTATACAGTTATACTCGATTGGTAGGAATTTTTTAAAATACAAAAGTCATTATTTCATAGTAATTAAAAAATCTTTGTATTTTTATAAATTAACAAAAACTCTTAAATGATGTCGAGAAAAAAGAAAGAACAACAGTTAAAATTCTAAAATCTAAACCCCGTAATTAAATCCAAAATCTTATGCCTGATCTATCTCACATATTAAATTTTAATTTATAAAAAGATCAATTTTTAACACTAAGTGATAAAATTTAAACTATAGTTAAACTTTAAACTCCAAACCCAAAATCCTTGTGGTTGCAGCTGGTGTGTCATGTGTGACTTATTGCTATAGTTAAAACATTAACAAAAGATCGTACCAAAGAAAATAGTGACGTATTGCTACCATCTTTTTTTTTGTTAATACTTTTTTTTGTAATTATTCCAATAAGAATTATTATATTAAATGAAATTAAGCTTGAAAGTTCTGAATTCGGAGTAGGAGTACAAGGATACGGCCCAGTTGACGTTGCGTTTTGGATACTGCATACATATATGCTCTATCTCTATGAAACATAGGATGTGCCTCAGAATATGCTAATGTATAATACAAATATACATGACATTAAACCACACACACCCCTCTATGGCTCTATATATAGCTTTGGTTATGATCAAAATTTAATTATTACTCAAAATAAAATAATCAAATGAAATGGAAGTACAGAAGCTGGATGGTCGAAGAAAAGAAAAGAAGATGATGCATGGTTGGATTACAGGGCGAATACTCCATTGGCAGATAGCTTTCACTATATCTATATGATTTATATTATGGGTGAATCTATGTATGGAAAAATGCTTTACTGCCAAAGGAGATTTGCCCCGCAATTCATTCCATGCAAATACAACAACACAATCTTGCACGATCACAAGACAAAGGTAGGATATTTTTGAGGGGAAAATGACATTTAATTGCTTTTGCATATACGCATTGATCATAGATGTTCTATCCAATGTAGCCTTTCTTAGGAACATTAAGTTTAAGTATTGTTAATGGAAAATTATGGTTTTAATTAGTAGAAGGTCTAGATTATCATAGCATAAGACTGAGTATTAATATAAACAAGAACAACAGCATGCTCCTTGGAGGAAAAGTTATCTACCATCAAACTTAATAAATCCATGGTCGATTGAGTAGCATTGTCGAATAAACGTATCAGAAGACTCTTTGACTAACACACCGTATCTCCTGAGAGCGCGTGGTAACGCGTCATGACTCACGTGTTAGCCTGTAGTTCCAGCTTCGACCGTCGAATATTATTGATTAATTATTACCACTAATCAATCAGGGTTTAGGAAGGTTACCGTATACTATTCCACCTAAAATTTGACTTCGTGTAAAATAAATGTGTAATGTGAACATGACCTTGAGTTACGATATTCATATAAAATAGTTTGATATACCCAAATGAAAAACGTGAAACCTGACGATATAACAACCCACACGTAAGTCGTAACCATACGTCAGTACCTAATTATAAAAAGTTACATACTATATCTCTCTCACACACACAAGAAACAACACACATACAATCAAATCAATCACCCACTACGTTTCTGGAGCTTTTTGTTGATTCCTGGGGCACTACAAAAAAAATATGTATTCATAGCACAAGATAATAGCAGTAATTTTACAACTGCTATTAAAGATGGTATCCGGATTTTGGTAACTATATTATAGCATTTTAGAAATGCTATACTCTATAATAGTAGGAAGAAAAGCTAAAACCGCTTAGTACCGCTAATATTTAGTAAAAGAATTTCTCAATTAGCCAACACTTAGCAAAATTTTGTTGTTTTTGATATTTTTGTTTTAAAATAAAACAATATTTATGAGAAAACCTACAACATAAAAAAACAAATTACTTCAATTCTCTCGCCATCCTTCTCTTAACTCTTTATCTCTTCTCTTTCCCAAAAACCCTAGCTGCGTATTTGCCTTACTTCACCACCATTTCAATGGCGACATCATCAGCTCTCTCTTCACTCTCTTCTCTACTGGATCTGGGGTCGCCAAGAAGGTGAAATCGAGAAGCAGTAAAGTCAAACGTGTTGGGGCCAGATCTTTGGTTTACTTAGCCGCCGTTCTGGAATACCTCACCGTCGAGGTAATAATCCCCTCGCTCTTTCTATCAATTATCACTTTCGTAAACCCCTAATTTTTAACCGGTTTGTTGTTTTGAAAATTGGATCTGTCACTTTCAGCTTGTAGTGAGAAACGACGAGGAGCCGAGCAAGTTGTTTGGTGAATGTGATGATTGCAAAGGTCTGATTTTAGCTTAATTTTGTTCATAGGAAGTTCAAAGTTCACAGACATGTATACGTTCTAGCTTATGGAGTAAGTATTGTTAAAAAATATTAGGGATGTTTTTAGAGTTCTCTGTGCACACAAGCTGTTCGACGAATTGACTGAGACAGAAACCAAGAGAATGAATTCTTATTAATTTTTGTTTTGTTTGGTTTTGTAGTGAGGATTCAGGTTTACAAACTGAGGTTGAACTCACTAGTCCGCCGTAAATATTCCATTCTGATTTCGTTTTGCTTCTCTTAAAATTTCAGACGGAGATGGTCATGTTTCCGGTAACGATGCTACAAAGTTCTTCGCCATGTCAAAGCTTTCTCGCCAAGAACTCAAACATGTTTATTATTACTCATACGATTAATGTTTTAAGATTTCATGGATCGATGAGACTTGAGATAATACAAATTGGATTTTGAAGTGTGTAATCTAGGGTTGATTGAGAGAATTGGTTGCTATTTTGTATTTGAAGGTTTGGGTTTTTGCGGAATCAAAGCGACATGGATTTCTTGTTTTGTTGGATTTCATCATTGCGATGAAGGTATGATGATTGTGTGAGATTCATTTATCTTACTGAGTCAATTTGAAGTCTAAAGTTCTTACGTATTTGAATGTTCTGTTGGTCTCAGCTCGTCTCATTGGCACAAGATCTTCTGAAAGGTTCTGGTAAGTTGCTAGTTACATCTTAAAATTTTATGAATAAAGAGGTTCTGAAGGTCTGAAGACAGTGTGGTCTTATTAGATATAGCAATTAGGTTGGATTTCTAATCAGAGATTTTTTTGGTTCTAGTTGACATGAAGAGTGTTGAACTTCCAGTGGTGGAACTTGGAAGAACTGGAAAACGTGGTATCTGTAAGACTCTTACAAGCATTTTTGCAATAGGTTTCAAATTGGTTCGTTTATTTTTACTAGTTTCAACAGTGAGCTTAATTGTTCTTTGTACTTTTTTTTTTCAACTTGGCAGAACCTTAAGGTATTGTGGATTGCAAGGATCAGTTCCTGCTTTGACAAGGATACAAGCACAAGAAGCCTCACTTGGGAAACGAATGGAAGAAGCCTTTTTTGCTGGTTCATTTCAGCCAAACCATTTTTTCTTAATTGTGTAAGAGTTACTTCTTGTAGTTTTCTTGATCAGTGTTCTTTGTTTTTGTTATCTTTTGTACTTGGGGTTGTAATGAATATGATGTTCTGTAATATGTGTTTTGTTAGTGTAATATTAATTGTAAGTATTTTTATAATTTTTCAAATTTAAGAATTATATGTAAATCCAACTAAATAAATTTGTAAAACAAAAGTAAAATATAAAATCAAATTAAATATTTATATAGCGAAATTATATTCTTATGACAGTTTATAAAACAGCATTAATCATGTGTTATAGAAACGTATATAAAAACATTCAATTAACGCTACAATAGAATGATTTGCAATAGCGTACAAAAAAGTGCTATTGTATGGGGTGGCTCTATTATAGCTGGAGCAGAGATAGCGTTTGATAATTCGCTATCAGTGACATATAATAGCATTTTTCTAAAGCTAACAAAGACTATATTTCTTGTAGTGGGGGCTCGATAGATGGAAATAGTCGAGACCTCAAAACATAACTCTGAACAACAAAAGCCAGATGCCAAAATTGAAGGCAATCCGTGGAAGCCACGGGAAGGATTGGATGAAACATCAATAAGCTCTGATGACCTAACCTCGAGAACCAGAGGAGGATCACGGAAGAGCACATGAAGAAGAAGAGGAAGTGAGAAAAGAGAGAGCGTGTATGCTTTAGAAGCTGAGGAGACAAAAGGGTTTATGGATTTAGGTTTTGTTTTCACAAAAGAAGACTTGAACTCGAAGCTGCCGGAGATTCTTCCCGGGTTACGAACATTTCTCTGCTGGGAAGAACAGAGAAGAACAGAGATGTCGGTTCCGAGACCATATTTGTCGGAGACTTGGGACTTTTACAGTGATAAATGGTGTGGTAAAACAGATGAAGACTCAATGGTTATAGATTTTACAATGGCTAAGTCATGTGGTGAGAACAACATAAAGTAGAGCATAAAATGGTGGGCTCGTTCTGTAGCTTCTAAAATTAAATGAGAACCAATCTTGCTTAGTCTATATATAATAGCAATCCGAATAAATGCCACAAAAAAATATATAATCTATATAAATAGTAATTTTAGGACTTTTTCAATCGTACATTTTGGATAATTTTCCAAAAAAATCTTTAAAAAATGTTAATTGTGTGTTTACAAAAAGTTGTACTTGTTCATTGTAACATTTTTTTTTTAAAGTTGCAACTGTTCATTATAAAGTTGTGTTTATTCGAATATTTGTATCTTTTCATCATGAGTTTTCATCAAAAAAATTATTATTTTATTATTTTTTTTAACAAAAAACTTATACGGTTGGGTCTCTTTAGAAAGTTGCGTTTGTTAAATATAGATTTGAATCTCTTATAAACAGTTATGACTTTTACGAACAATTGTATCTATTCAAATGTTCACATCTTTACTATTCAAATGTTCATATCTTAAAAAATCTATATACTTTTTTTTTCTTTTATAATAATTTCAAACTTTCGTTTTAGTTTAAAATGTACACTTCTTTAGAATTATATATATATATATATTTTTTTTTTCTATTGAAAAAAAATAAAACTTTTTAAAAATATATAATAATAGCAATCTGAATAAATGTGAACAACAGTTGCGACTTTTCGTAATATATTTCCGTAAAAAATTGTTTTTATATATTTTTAAAAAAAATCATACAATTGTATCTGTTCATTGAAAAGTTGTGTCTATTTATATAGTCATGTCTTTTGAACTCTTTATATATTTTCTGTTCATCAATAACAAACAAATAATTGTTGATTGAAACAAATTTTACGTTTTATGTTGAATCTAAATAATTTGAATATTAATATCCAATATTCAAGATTATTCAATATATAACCAAAAATTTTAGAAATAACTATAGCAATATAAAAATTTAATACAACTTATTATATAATTTACAGTTGCATCTGTTTACTGTAACTTTACTCATCGCCCTATATTCAGATTCTACAGAGCTCATCGAGACCATCTGTTGCTTTTTGGATTTCCAAGATATCAATGATTGACCGAGAAAGATCGCAAAACCAGTTACTGATCTTCTACTATCTGGACAAGCACCCCAATCTGCATCAGAAAATCCACGAATAGAGAAATCATTGTCTTTACCATAGAAGAGTCCTTGGCCAATGGTTCCTTTCAGGTAACGTAAGATCTTATGAGCAGCTTGAAGATGAAACTTCCTTGGAGCTGAACAATATTGTGCCAACTTGCCCACTGCAAAGCAAATATCTGGTCTCGTAATGGTCAAATATTGTAACTTGCCAATCAATCTCCTATACTGCTTAGCATCAGGAATCAGTGCACTCTCAGCAGTAGTTAAAGGTATAGGAGTTGGTGCGCTATCGAGAGAGTCAGAAGGTTGTTCGATCTCCTTGAGTACCACCTTAGGCTTCTTCTTAAACAATCCTGTTAACGACATCTGCTGATCAGGCTTCATTGGAATGGGAGAAGGCTTGCAGTCCGAGAAGCCTGTTTCTTCCAAAAGGTCAAGAACGTATTTTCTCTGAGAAAGAGTAATACCTGCATCACTTCTAGCAATTTCTATACCCAGGAAGAACTTCGGAGGACCAAGATCCCTTAACTGACAATGAGAACTCAACTGATCCCTCAAATTCGCAGCAGCTGCAGCATCTGTGCTAGCAATCAAGATGTCATCAACATACACCAATACCACAAGAAATTGATCACTAGTCTCCTTGACAAACAATGTGTGATCACCATGACATGTTTCAAAGCCAAGACCTTTCAAAGTAGCCTTGAACTTAAGAAACCACTGTCGAGATGCTTGTTTTAATCCATATATGGACTTATGCAAACGACAAACAGCATTAGGAGAGACTGTTTCTCCTTGAATTTCAGCATAACCTGGTGGCAACTTCATGTATATTTCCTCATCGAGGTCACCATTCAAAAATGCATTAGAAATGTCTAACTGATGTAAAGACCATTGCATTTTAGGTGTGAGAGAAAGGACCATCTTCACTGTTGCCATCTTCACAATTGGTGAGAAAGTTTCTGTAAAGTCGATTCCCTCTCGTTGAGTATACCCCTTCGCCACCAAGCGAGCCTTGTACCGTTCTATACTTCCATCTGCATGATACTTGATTGTAAACACCCATTTACAACCTACCGCAACCTTACCCGGAGGCAAGTCTCCAATACTCCACGTCTGAGTCCTTACAAAAGCACCAATCTCCTTTCCCACAGCATCAACCCATACCTTGTCCAGCCAAGCCTTTGAATAGTTTTTAGGAATTTTCGACTTTGAAATGGCATTAATAAAAGCACAGAAAGGCTGAAAAAAATTTGAATAAGAAATATACTTTGCCAATGGATAAGGAGATGTGTTTGTAGGTTTAGTTATAGTAGGAGTATTATTATAGCAATGAAAGTCCTGCAAATGGGAAGGCAGTTTTCTCTGCCGAGTTGGTTTAGGTTCAGAAGGAACAGAAACCACGGAAGATGTCTCATCAATTGTATGAGAAGCATCGGAAGATGATTGCACTAGAGGCAAATGTTCATCATTGATTTGTGCAGGGAGAGAAATATGAGGAAAGAAAGTCTTTGCATCATCTGAGATATTAGATGATGCAAAAGGAAAGATATCCTCATAAAAAATGACATGCCTTGAAATAGAAACTGAGTATGTCTCTATATCTAGTAGCTTATAACCTTTGTAACCTGATGGATAGCCTAAGAATATACAAGCTCTAGCCCTAGGTTCAAATTTGTTTCTAGACTTAGAGGAAGTACTGCAATAACACAAACAACCAAAGGCTTTCAAACTGTGATAATCCGGACTCTTATTGGTTAATTTCTCAAAAGGTGTCTTATTATCTAGGACAGGGGATGGAAGTCTATTGATTAGAAAAACTGCTGTTAAAACACAATCTCCCCAATACTCTAGAGGAACACCTGACTGAAACATAAGAGACCTAGCTACATTCAACAAATGTTGATGCTTTCTTTCAACCACAGAGTTTTGTTCAGGAGTTTCAGGACAAGAATGAAAAAATTTAATTCCATTTTTCAAATAAAAATCAGTAAATTTCAATTCATGAGCATTGTCGGATCTCACAGAACAAACTTTAGTATTATATTGAGTTTCAATCATTTTAATAAAACCAGGAAAAATATGTAAAACATCAGATTTTTGTTTCAACATGTATATCCAAGTTGCTCTACTAAAATCATCAACTATTGTTAAGAAATAACAATATCCATCAACGGTTGGAACAGAAAACGAACCCCAAGTGTCAATATGAACCAATTCAAAAGCTTTTTCACGCATATGATTCAATGATTTGAAAGGTAAATGTTTCTGTTTTGACAAATGACAAATACGACAATGAACTTTAGCTTTACTAATATTTGATTTAGATAACAGTAAAACATCAGAGAGAAACTTTATCTTAGCAAATGATGGATGTCCTAATCTTTTATGCCACATTTCAGAATTATCTTTTGAAGTAGAACAGACATATTTACCAAGAAAAGCAGAGCAAGACACATTAACAAGTGATTTATCCAGGTTCAAGACATATAAATTTGCGACTTGACTATCTTTCCCAATCATTAGGTCCTGAGTAAGAGCCTGTATCATACATGTATCAAGCTAAAGGCACCAATTTTTAAAAACAAACTGTAAAGTAACGCAGCGGTAAATTCAACCTTTGATCTAAGTGTTCTTATGTGTTTCTACTTAGGAGATGAGTAACAATAAAGTAAAAGACACCAAGAATTTAACGAGTTCCCCGAATGGTTACGGGTACGTCTCGTGAGGGATCTCTTGCCCTCAAACTTCCACTATAGAAATCAAGGTTACACAAAGCTCTCAAAGAGATTACAAGAATCGGCTCAAGAGAAGGTAAAAATCACAATTCATAAGAAGACAAACCCTAGCTTGTATATAAAGGCTATGTATCCCTTCTACGTCATAACCGAATTTGTACGTGTAGACTTCTATTACCAAAAGCCCAACTCCTCTTCTCTTTATTCTTCTTGTAACGTGAGGTCCATTTGACTTTGGCCCATGAAGAAACAAGTTGTGGACTGGTCAACTCTTTCACAAACTCTAGTTACTTATGAACAAAAGAATTAACAACATGCTGTACTTGATGTAACAACTATATTTTTTTTGGAATAAATTTTACATTTTATTTTTTTTTTTAAAAAAGCGAGAATTTTAGATCTAGAGGGAAAGATTTACAGTCGGGAACACGTTATGGCTATAAAGCTACAGGATATAACTTGGGAAGTGGTAGGATTACGTAGGAGTAAGGCATGGGTTTATGTTTGTATTGACAACATTGTCTATTTTTATAGTTCGAGTGGGGAGTTTATGTGGTTCGACGATCTTTTCAATACGAATAATGAAGTAAATTTGAGAAAATTAAAGGGTTTAGAGGAGGGGTTACCTAAGTTTGATAGTGATAGTACTGTTACAATGGTGAATCATGGTGGTAAGTTGATGGTTTTTTGGGACCAAAATGTTCTTGCAAGTGAGTCTGAAGAGAAGAGGATTTTTTGGTGTGCCGAGATCTCGCTTGACATACGCAACAATCACGAGATTTGGGGCAAGGTCGAGTGGTTTGATGCTGTGCTTACAGTCCCTAAAGCTTATGAATTTGTGCGTGCAACTGCTGCTACTGTTTGATAAATGAATCCTGAGAGAGGGAGTATGAAGAGAAGATGATGACTTTTGGTGTGCTGCGATGAAGAGATTTGGGGCAAGGTTGAGTGGTTTGACTTTGTGTTTACAGTCCTTGAAGCTTATCAATTCGTGTGTGCTATCGCTGCTACTGTTTGATATATGACTCATGAGACCTGTTATGTTTTGTCGCCTTTTTTTATGTATTGTTTGTCACATTTGAAAGAATGTCTTGTGTTGTGTTGCTGAGCGGAATGTTTCTTGACAATCGTTTTCGCTCATAAAGATCGGCTCTCATTTGCTTTCTTGATAATTTAAGCTTGTTTTGTGATTGTCTCTTTGATCTCTGATCTCAAACTCTTTCTCATATTGTTTGATGATGGAAGACTCTTGAGATAAGCGGGTAGGGTAACTTAATTTTTGAGAAGGAAGGCTACGGATCTCTTTACTTTCACGAGAATCAACTAAAACAAGATAGACAGTTTAGTGCTTGTTTGTCTATTGAGCATTCTCATTTATGACCAAGTTGCAGACAAAAACAGAGTTTCGTTGTTAAGGCAAGGCTTATCTTCATGTCTTGTAGCAACCAACAAATAAATTACCACGAAAACGATGTCAGGGTCCTGTTTCATTCCTAAACTAATTTTTTGACTAATTAAATTGGTCCTTATTTGAGAGTCATAAACCCTCGGATATACATACATTCTCATATTTTCCGAGGGTTTGCCTAACCTTGTTATTGGTGTAGGCAGGAATGCTTCTTATCATCCTGGATGCGACAACAAAACACACGAGAGGAGCACTTACCGGGAATAAAGCTCATGTTTGCTCATTTGTGGACGAGTATTTCATCGTGCGCTCGCCGGCTATCCTCAACAATCAAGGTTTCCACACACAAAAATCCGACTCGAGTTGTTTTGGTTGGTATAAAAGTTTACCCAATATTTTCTTCGTGACAAGTTAAACAAAAAAATAACAAAATCATCTAAAGCCGAAATAATCGAGTTTAAATAAGAAATCAGCAGAATACTAGTCAAGGATATACATAAATAGTAGCGTCCTGTGCATCGAACCCAATTAACAAGCATAACGGAAAAAACACAAAACACTAATCTAGTGATTTAAAACTTTATCATTTGAGACAATATCAGTCATGCATTGATCTTAGTTGGCTTAGCCAAGAAGGTAGGTTATCATTACCAGCCATTATAACAACAATCTTTGGTTCTATATCTAATGGCTTCAACACTTGCTTCTTCCTTGTTTCTCTTGCTCTTCGATGCATGAATTCGAAGCGTTTTGCTTGTGGTAGCAAGCATAAGCCATAGCGATCAATGAAACTGCAAAGAGCCCGAACATTACGCCCACGCACAAATCTTAGACAGAACAGGAGAGTTCAAGTTCTCTAACCCGGAGTTAACTGGGACCATTGAATTGCTATCCAGACTCATTTCCTCGTTGATAGCTTGAAATCTGATCTTCCCTGTCTATTTCACCACTTTATGCTTCTCGAGTATGTGGGCTTTATTTATAATTATAAATATATGGTCTTACCAAAAAGTGAAAGGTTTTGCACACATTTAGATGCCAAGTTGCCTTCTGAGTTTTCGTCCTAAAAGGATTTATTCTTTCTTGAACACTTGAGATATTCTTGTCTCGCTTTTCTTATCAAACTTATGTCCTTTGTGTTTGTGAAGATAATATTTTCTTTTTCTTATTATCTTATAATCAGTTTAAATCAATAAATAAATAAAACATATTTTCTTATTACATATCGATTTGTGAGTTGATATTGATTCTATCGAGTTTTTGTACTAAGACATCAAATTACGGTAGTTCTCTTGTTATATAAGTGACGAAAATAATTTGTCTAACTTCGTCTTTGCAAAGTGTAAAATTTTTGTTTTTGCCAAAACTATTTTTTTTTTTTTTTGGTACAATCATAGAAAAAGAGCTAACCAAAACTAAGCTACAAATCAAATTGTCACCCGCAAAAAATTAGATCGGTTCTGATTGTAACAAAAACAAAATTTTTAAAACCACAAATTTTGTTTTGGTACAATCAGAGTCGGCATGGAATTTTACAGATGACAATTCGGTTTATTTTGGTTTCGATTATTTTTTTCGTTGTAATTTAACTTTATTTATTTATAAAAAATTGTAACTAATTCAATTTGGTTTGATAAAATTTTGGGGTGGTTTGATTTCAGGCAAGCAAATTAACCAAAAATTGCATAATTAATCAAATAATGTTTCAATTTATATGCTAATTTAAGAAAGAAATCCAAAAATGAGAAAGGATCACAAAGAATACATGATCATGAGATAAAAAAAAAAATAGAAGCAAAATCCATTACAAGTAGCAATAACTATCTTTAAAAAAACCCAGTCTGAATAATCAAACTATTAAACCTAATCTTTAGGTTCAAAAAATGAATTATTTTTTTATTCGTCAAAAAAAGGTTGCATCATGGAAATGGAATGATATTGTCTTCATTTGTTAATGCCAGTGGCATTCTTCACTGATTCGGTAGCTCCTTGTGCCTTCTCCTTGATCTGCTGGCCCGTCTGTAAGAAACAATTTAATCCAAGTTATTATTTACATAAGAATACTTACTTAATATTTTTATTTAGGTGGGATCTATTCTATTTCAAATGAAAACTATATGGATTTTACTAACCTCTTGGAGGGACTCCTTGGCAGATTGGGCAGCGTTGCTAGCCTTGTCCATCATGGTGCTAGCCTTCTCCTGAACACCAATTAATAACAAATAATTATATTATCATGCATGTTAAAAAGTTTTTTTTTTTACTTGAAGAGATCCCTATTAATTATGGATCAGCTCTTGTAATAATATTATAGTTGAAGTAATTTAGGATTACCTGAGTTTGACCTTTGGCCTGGCCGGCTTGGAAGCTAATGTTCTGGTTGCTTGACATTTTCAAATAGCTTGGTTAAGAGAAAGATAAGTTTTGTTTTCAAATTAAAGTGAGATTGTATGATTTGAATTGAGTTAAGTGTTTCCTCCAAAGGTTCCATTGTTTATATAGCTCCCATGAAGCTTTCATTTTCTGACACTTGTCATTAAAGTGTTGGTAATATGAGGTGTTCCGGATCAAGTGGAGATTAGAATGACTTAATCCGTATTTAGTTCAGATCAGAGTTATATGGGATATTTTTAGCTCGATTGACTCAGTCTAATGATTGTTATCTCGTTGCTTTAGTTTTGGTACTGTTTTGATTTGATTAATTCAGCTTTATTATTACAAGGACTGCATCTTTTTAGGATTTGAAGTTTGAATACAATTAAAATTGCTCAGAGGAAACTCAAACCCTCTTGATAGCATTAGGTAAGAAAATGATTCTTCATAAAAATCTGATATGTCACCTACATGGTCAAGAGACTCCAAAGTCTAACCAAGTATTTCAACATTGATCATGATCAGTACTGAGCTTATACAGGCACTCACTAGTTAATTTCACAAGACCTCACTTCTGTTCATTTCTTGTAAAATACTCCTCGATATAAGACATCTATCACCATGACTCAAAAGAACTTCAAAACATCTTTATCTCCAGCGTAAGAGGCACTGAGGGATTTATACAGTTTCAAGTTTACCATCAACCGTCGATTATACATTGTATCGAACAAAGCAGAAGCTTCAGTGACAGTCCCTGTTCTCCAATACGCAAAAGCCATGGTAGTGTATATTACGCTATCTCCCACTAAACCCTTCTTTTCCATTGACTCGAATAACACTTTGGCGTAATTCACTTGTTCTAACTTACAAAGCCTTCTTATTAATCCTCTGTATAGAGCAACATCAGGGCAAAGACCTCTTTTCTCAAACTCCTCCGGGAATTTTACGATTTCTTCTTGCTTGTTCTGGTTATAGAATCCATCCACGAGCCAAGAATATGCCGAATATCCTGGAGACAAGCCTTTCTCTAGCATAGAGAACAGTTCCTCCTTCGCATTGTCCAGTTCCAGCACTTTACAAAACCCATGAATCAATGCTTTGTATGAATACATGTCAAGTCTTAGCCCCGATTCAATCATCTTCTTCTTTACCTTCACAGCAGATACCATGTCCCGATTTTGCAATATGCATTGATCAAAGTATTGCAGGTGATATTGTCAGGTTCTATCTTTTTCCCACTCATCTCAGTCAAAAGCCGGTTAGATTCTCGTATTCTTCCATCTTCACATAACTTACGTAGAATCGAGTTATAAGTCACGACTCCAGGAGTAAACCCTCTTGACTCCATCACCTCACGTAACCTCAAAGCTTCATCTATATCATTCATTCTACAATACCCATCAATCAAAGTAGTATAAGTAACATGGTTCGCCGTAACAACTCCTTTGATCTCCCGAAACAGCCTCGTCGCCTCTCTCATTCTACCTTCTCTACTAAATCCATGTATGAGCGAGTTATAAGTAACGATATCAGGAGCAACTCCACTTCTCTCCATCCTATCTTGCACAGATAAAGCCTCATAATGCATACCCTTTTTGCAATACACTGAGATCAACGTGTTATAGGTAAAAAGATCAGGAAACACACCTTTTTTCCATCTCACTCAACAATTTCTCAGCTTTCTCAGGATCTCCAGATTTAGAACAAGCATGAACCAATACATTATACACATGAATGTTAGCCACAACACCTAACTTAACCATCTTCTTGAAAACTTTCCAAACTGTATCAGTCAATCTCTCTTTAACCAGACTATTCAGTAACACAGTACAAGCTTGCAAATGAGGTTTCAATCCACAGCTCCTAATCTGTTCAAACACCTCAATCGAATCACTAACCATCCCGGATTTTGCATAATTTATAATCAACCAGCTAAAAACGTGAGATAAAACTTCTGGGTCTTCTGAAACACCTCCAAGTAAAGATCTCAAAACAAGAGGAGATGACAAAAGCTCTCTCTGAGACAATTTATCGAGCAGTTGGTGTGCGGTTTTGAAATGCTTTTGTTTCGTTAAAATCAAAATCATTCTCCAAGAAGATTGTAAACTATGCTTACAGCTTGGTAACGAATCAGTCCAGGTATAGAAACTCAATGAAAGAGAAGGTCCGCCATAACCAGAATACAAAGAAAGCTCGGAGATTACCTGAGTGATGATCGCTGATTTCAAAAACCCAGAATCAGCTTTGTGTTTCAGAATATTTTTCCAGTTTCCTTTCAACACAGCTCCACAGATGCTTTGTGCAATCAAGGCTTCTCTATTTGCGGACAATAAATTCACCATTGTTGTTGCTCAGGTGTTAGCAACAAGGACGATTCATGTGTAACAACGATTTTGAGAAGCCGTAAACCGGGTTTAAAATTCTCCAGTAGCAGAACCTGACCGGATTATTTACCTGTACACAACCGAAATTAAAGCCGGAATCGAATCGATTTTATCGTCATAACCGGGAACGGGGCCTGTTTATTGAAAACCCGTGTTATCATATCAATTGGAAACCAAACCGAATTTTATGTAAATACCGAACCGAATCGAATATAACTGAATCAAAACCGAGAACGGACCGGGTTATGAGAGATACGTTCGTATATGTCCTCTCGTCTTGCTACTATTTACGGGTTTACCCTTGTATCTGCTTCAGTTCAAAACCTCACAAAACCCTAATTTTAACATCGTCGTGCCCTGACTTAATCCCAATTATTCCGACAGCGTCGACGCCGATAGAAAAGAAGATGAAAGAGGCGAAAAAGCTGAAAAAGAGTAATCTTCACCAAAGTAGGATTTAATTTTCTCGCTTTTGTTTGTTTCTTTCATGCTTAATTGGGTTTCACGATTTTTGAATTGATTTGTGAGGTAAGACCTTATAAGATTTTGTACTGTATTGTATTTGTGTTGATGAGTGCTTATGTATACTAAGATTTGTGTTCTTAGAGTTGGCGTAATTGATTTCGAAACATTGAGAGCTTTAATTTGGGATGACATTGAACTCAATTACAAAGGGTTTAATCTTTGTGCAGCTGAAGTTAATTGCTTTTGTAAATTTTTGTTTGTCTAATTGAAGTGACGGGTAAAGTCAATGCAGAAGAGACTGTTGGGAAGAGAGTTGGAAAAAAATTCAGAGGAAGAAGAAAGTGAAAGTGAGCAATGTCGACTTAAGCCAGGATCCTCAGGCTACAGAGCTCCAAGGTGAATGTTTTGGCTTTGATGGCATTAGATATTCTTAGTGTTATAAGATGTGTTGTGGTGTTGAATTTAGTACCCTTTTTTTTTATTACGCTTACAGCTATTTCAAGTGAGAAACTCAAAACAAAGAAGAAGAAGATTCAGAAGAGTAAGGAAATAGATAGCTCTCCAGCTGATGGGAAGCTCAGTGGGAAGATGAAGAAGAGAAAAGAGAAAGGAGACAATGTTAATATAAGCGAACCGAATCTGGAAGGTTAATTTTATTTTATTTTTGGCAGAGCAATCTGAAATTACTACCCAGTTGTTAGATTCTGGTACTGAGTTTAGTATCTGTGGTTCTTGTTACAGCTATTCCAACTGAGAAAGTCAAATTAAAGAAGGGCAAATTGAACAAGACAAAGAAGAAAAGGAAGGCCGAGGAAATAAGTAGCGCTTCAGCTGGAGATGATCATCTGAAAAGAGAAGGTGAGTAGTTCAGGCTTGTCTAATCATATATGCAGGTAACTCATTCATTTGCATGAGGAACCTTAGCTAGTTTCAAGTCTTTGTATAATATTTTCTTTTAGCAGTATGTTAACTTCACTGTCTATCTATATCTGTCATGTGATTCTAATGTGAGGTTTTTGAATTTTATTTAAGTTTGCGATGGCCGGAGTGGAACTGAAATAAGTAACCGGTAGTATAGAGCTGCTAGGTGCAGTCATCGTCTTGTTTAGGTTCTTGTTTAATAAAGCAAAATCTTTTTTGTAGGCAAGTCTAAGAAATCAAATAAGAAGAAGAAGATGGACATGACCTCTACGAAAGAGAACAAAATTGAAGAGGAGGAAGATGTTTATGAAATTTCTTCAGGCGATGAGGACTGCACAAGGGGAATGAGAAGTATGAATGAAACAGAAATTATTATTGTCTCTTCTATTATTAGCTGCATATGATTAGATAAGCCTGAACACTCCTGAATCCTGTCTCTGCCATAACTTGATAAGTCCTCTTACAAACTGCAGAGTGGGTTACTGATTACTATGAGAGTAGACCTGGCTTAGACGAGCTGCAAAAGAGAATCGATGACTTTATGACTGCTCACGAAGAGCGTCTTGAACAGGTTCTTATGTCTGTCCTATATTTTTAAGCGTTCATGTCTATTGTCTAAGTGACTACAGCGTTTTTGTCTAATGCTGTCATCTGTTGAACAGGAGAAAAAAGATAGAGAAGCTAAAGCTGCAGAAGGTGGATGGACTGTGGTCGTGCATCACAAAGGAAGGAAAAAGACAACAGAAACTGAAACTGGAACAGCCGTTGGATCTTTTTTCGCAGGCTGCGGTGGAGGATAAGATTGCTAAAAAGAAACAGAGTGAGCCCGTCGCTCATGGTTTCTACCGTTTCCAAAGGCGAGAAGCACAACGCAATGGTAAGCCTTCTTTTTCTATATCCAAGGCTTCAAACTTGGTTTTGTGTCAGTTTCGGTTTGGCTCCAATCAGATTTTATACGCACCCCTTGTTACAAGTGGCCCTTTGATCTGGCTGCCCTTATTCTGATAGATTTATTCTTGGTTTTTGTGTGTTTCTTGTTTGTTGACAGAAATCTTGGCGCTTCAGAGTAAGTTTGAGCAAGACAAGAAGAGAATACAACAACTTCGAGCTGCTCGTAGGTTTAAGCCTTTCTAAGAAACAAGAAAAAAAGATAACCCACATGGAACAACATGAGTATTTTTTTAATGTGGGTTTAGCCTCATGAAACTCAGGAGCAATATTATGAATGTGTTTTAGATCAAATTTTGTAATTGACAATTTCAGGCTGATGAACAAAAAAGAAATATTTTTTTTCCTTTCCCTTGGAAGATTAGATTGGATCAACTTATGAAATCGCGTTAAAAAATGTCAGGATTAACAAAAAAAGAGAGAATAA